>JANVCJ010074491.1:0-12075 GCA_026413505.1 Epizoanthus ramosus
TTTTTATGGCCATTCGTGTTGCATGATTTTTTTTTACTGTAAAGGCTTTGCAGGAATTTTTTTTCTCAATTCTTCCATCCCCCCCTCAAAAGTCAAATGGTCCGCCCCTAAGAACCAGATATTGGCTGAGGCTGACGAGGCTCATTGTTCTTAATATGTTGGGCATTTCAGCCCCAAATTGTTCTTAAAGATCGCTGTAAAAGAGCAAGGTAAATGTTATTGTTATGGCTCTAAGTCTTCCCAGCCTCAGACGTTGTTCTTAACTTGTTTCTTAAATTTTGGATGATCTGAGCCTCATTGTTCTTACAAAGTTGTTCTTATTATAAGAAAAAAGCGTGTACTTGATAACTATATTTTCATTTCATTTCTGAGGTTTCTTCTATGTGCAGTGTAGGGGTGAGGTAGACCTTTGCGTGTTTACCTTGACCATCATAACTTACCAATGTATAACTATAATAAGTATTCTGGTTTTAATATTTATTGTTTATATTTGGGTTTTATTTGTGCAGGTCAGTAAAGCTCCTCTGTAGAGATGCTGCAATCGTAATAAATTATTATTATTATTATTGTTATTATTATTATTATTAATATTTATAAGAAAACACATTCTACATTAATTCGTTTCAAATAAATAATTTTGTACTTGGACAAATCGCTCCGCCCTGTTGACTGATTATTGTTAAACGTACAGCTAAGCTGGCCTCTCTCGCATTTATTTTGTCTCTAGGCACAATTAATGTCTGCACAGCATGAAAGAGACACATCTGTAAAGAAAACCAGGAGACTGGAAGAGGAGTTGGAAACTATTAGAGTTTACTACAGGTTTGCACTCTCACTATTTATGGACTTTGTTATCAGCTTTATTTGTACCATTAAAATTTACATTATTCTTTCTGAAACATTACGACCTATTTACTGTCGCAACCTTACCGTTTTCAAGAAGAGATGAAGGCTATTTCACTGCTTAACTTGCCTTTACATTAATTGCCAACTATTTTTGAAGCTCAAAAGTTCCGACAATAAGCCCGGGGTTTTTATCGTACAAAAAGCTTTTTCTTGGGCTTACTATTATTATATTTTTTGCTTATTTAATGCTGGAAGGGACTTGTGGACTTGTGAAAATTCAGAAGCATTCAGCATCCTTGGCATTGACGCAGTCAGTTTCCACAGGAACTTATATTTGCAAGACTTTTTGCATTTAGAATTTTTAGAATTTAGAGTTTATTTTCGGCCGGGGATGTACTTATTACTGACATGCTTGTCAGTATGTTATTGTTCCCAGCAGTAATAAACTAGTAATGTACAGTATTGCAGTTTGCATTGCTTACCTAATCAAGAAACACCAGCTGTGGATAGTTTTGAATGCGCACTGTACATTCCCGCCACTGTATTCCTCTATTTACTGATTTGTTTCAGTGCCATCTCAGTTGAATTTCAACTGCATCGCTCAGCTACTCAAGAGCATCAACGCCATCAAACTGATGAACCATTTTAACAACTATATTCGTTTTGCCTTGTAGTCTAAATAACTCACTTTCTCAATAACACGGCGGCTGCTGTGACCATTTTAATCAAACTATATATTCCACCGTATTCCTTATTCATTGGATTTGTGTTGTAGTTAGCGTCGCTCACTTTCCCAAGAAGAAGGCCTCAGTGAACAATTTTATAATCAAACTATGATCTGTGGAATGCGCGCTATATGTACCACCGTGCTCCTTATTCATTCCATCTCGGTGTTGCAGTTTACACCACTCACTTTCTCAATAACAGGGTCCCCGTGACCATTTCCCACCGACCATATTCCTTATTAATTATATTTGTGTTGTAGTTTACATCGCTCACTTTCTCAAGAGCAAGGACTTCGTGATCAGTTCAATCAAACTATGGACAGTTTTGAGGAGCGGCTGCGAATGCGGGACAGTGAAATCCAGGTTGCCCAGAGGAGCTACGACGAGATAGTGGGCAAACTCAAGTCTGTGTCACAGGAAAGGACGATCCTGTCTACTCAGCTACAGGAGGCGGTCAAAGGGCAACGACAAGAGAAAGAAAGAGCAGACAAGTAGGTTCTCTAACATACTTTTGACGGGTTATCGTATTTTCAAAAATCTAGCCATTTTGCTTCAGTTAGGAATAAATATTTTCAAATGAAAAGATCATTGCCAAGAATGATTGAAAAGAAAGACATTTACAATAATATAATTACTGTATGTGTACACCTAATTCAAGAAAGGTGGATCAAGCGCAAAACATAAAACATGTGACCCAAAGGAATTGTGGGAATGCTAAAATGTGCCCCATAAATAAATTGTAAATTGCCTGTTTTACGCAACTGGAGTTGCTGGCACTGAGCTGGTCACTTGTGCTCATCGCACTGGTGTATGAAAACCCAACGTGGGAGACACCACACACTAATACGTCGCTACCCATAATTCCTTTATGTCATAACTTTTATGTTTTATGTTTCGATAACAGGTCAACCTTTCTTGAATTAGGTGTATATAGTCATACTGAGTACGGAATAGCTTAAAACACGATAATGTATAATTGCTTGGACCAGTATCTGTTATATAGCCCTGCTTGCATGGTACGATGTAGAACCTAATTCGTGGCCGAATTACACGTGTTTCTAGCTCACTATGGTCCAAACGGAATTTAGTTTGAGCCAGTACTGGCTGGTCTATGACTGTTTTACGACCAGAAGTGAATTATATAATGCGGCTTGAAAATGAACTAGACCTTTATAATTTTAATTTATTAGAAATCTGATTCAGTTAAGCGATTTTATTATTAGCGACTACTAAATTTAGCATGAATTTGCTACATGCTCACAATTTCTTAGCCTCTAGTAATAGCAACCTTAAGGTATCTTTTAACCTATACTAGTTTCTCCTCCTACCATCTCCTCGGACAGTGCACACAATTTTTTGGCTCTTCCTTACCAACTGCTTTCTTTTGCAGATTGGAACGGCTCGTAGGAGTTCTACGCAAGCGCGTTGCTCAGTCAGGTGGAGGAAATATGCCAACAGTGAACTGAAGAACTCGGAAGCAACCAGTTGTTCAGTCAAGTTATTTCTGAAGCAGGCTTTGGGAATGAGAACCTCTGTATGAAGTGGACTAGAATGCAACAGCCCATCCCACGTGAATTTTCAGTTCTTGAGTGTACCAACAATTTGTATTGTCTATTTCGCCCTTCTTTGTACTCCAAGCGTGATAGGGCTCTTGTTCATAAGACATTTTAAATTTCTATAGTGAAATGATAATTTCACGAATAATTCGCTCTTCTATGTACTTCAAGCGTGCTAGAGCCGTTGTTAATATATTAATTTCTAGTGAAATGATGATTTCACGGGTAATCCGGTTTTTTTTTTTTTTTGTTTTTTTTTTTTTTTTAATAGTTTCTCCATATAGATATAAGAAAAAATATACATATGTTTGACATTTGAATAAATTATCCGGTTTGTTCAGTTCTTGTTGCCAAGAGGATGAAAATGTATTGCATTTTTTTTGCACTGTGACAACGTTGGTACTATTTCTCGTGAGTTCTCGTGAGGGGTGCTTATCGACCAAATTTTGAACTAGACTTCAAGCAGTCTTCAATTCCCCTGTACAGTCGTGGACACAGAAAGCCAATATTTATACCTGCACTGCTGTATTGGACACAATTTCAGCAGCAACACGCACTTGTTTCATACTACTGAAATTTTTATGTTGAATACACGTTTTGCATGCACTCGCGATACTATATTATTAAATATTATTATTATACAGCAAAAGAAACTAAACGCTGACACAGAAGCAAGTGATTGATTACCAATGATTACAAGTATGAAATAAAGAAACACGAATCGAATTCAATGAATATTGCAGATCATATTAGAATATGAGGAAAAGTTAATTATCGTTTAATTTTATATTGCCGAAGACTAATGCAAGAAATGATCGTCCACTCTCGGATGAAATATATAGATAGGTAGCAAGATTTTTAAATTACATGTCGCTGTAACGACTGGCATGTTGGCAAGCGATCCACTTTGATGAGAAGTGATTGAAAACATGTATGTACTGTTAGGTATTTGTTGCTCCTGTGGTAGTCGCATGTTCATGCGTTTAAGTATCAGAGTGAATTTTTGCTGATGTGTTTGTTCGTCAACTGCGAAGAGGCGAAGCAAAACGTTTGAATGGAGAACGTTCGTTACGTATTGCAGCGTTTATAGCAATTTATTAGGTGCACGAACCATTCACCATCTTGAAACTCGGTCAGATTTATTCGTCAATGTTTGAATTCTTACTTGCTGACTGGTTTTCAGACTTAGCAACAGGCGCCAGCGGAGGATTAGTAAAGAAGTGAAGGAATATTCAGTACACAAAAACAAGTTTATGCAATACTTCATTTCGAAAAAATTCTCATCTGAGCCTAGAGTTGATTTTTTTCGAACAGTTTTGATTTCCCCACACATTTGTTCTTATTTTGGGTCTTGAATATTCTCTTGCTGGCCAGCGATCTTATTTACTAATCCTCCTTTGGCTCCTGTGACTTAGCCGAGTTTCGGTGTGTATTCCGCTTACTACCAGCTGGAGAGGAGCGGATGCTCGCTGGCTCGACGATATGCAAATGTGTTTGGAAATTTCGAGATCAAAACGAGATCTGGGGACGAGATCAGTCCGTTGTGCGCCCGACGTGACGCGGTTGAATTAGAAAAGAACACGACGAGACTTATCCAAATCTCGCCCGTATGCAGACGATTATTTTGAATAATAAGTTATGAATACCTCGTTTCAAACTGGTCATTTCACTTTGTTTATGGAGTAGCAATTGCTTATTATATTTAACATCATTTGTAAGTGCTTTGTAGCAAAGGCAAGTCGTTTTCTACGATTGTATAAATCACCACTGTTATATGTGTAAACTAGTATCCCTTTTCTTGTAGAATTGCAATTTGTATATAACATTTTTTAAAGAAGATAATAAACTATTGCAAAGTAGACAAGTGTTAACAGTTATTTGTGTTAGTTTGCGAGATGTACAGTGAAATACATATACAATACAAACTTGCGGTGCAAAATTTCAAGTGAATGGCTGTTTTTTAAATTAATCAGTTTTCATTAAATGGCAATGGTATGTCAAAATTGCAAGCATTTTATTTTTTGTTACTGTTGTACAAAAGTCGTGACAAAGCCTTGTCAAAGGCAACTCGAATGTTAGCTTTTCTGCTGATCAAAATGATCCTACCTCTCCCAAAGTACAGGACTTTATATCTTCATTTTGCATTAACGAAATATTCTTCGTATTTGATATTTTGTTCATTGGGGGTTAACCGTAAGTCGTAAAACGGCCTAGAATTTCAGGTTAACCGTAAAACGTAAAATATGTAAAAAAAATATCCGTTAAACGTAAAAAAAGTTAAAAATAGTAGCCGTTAGCGATACAACAGCCAAAATCTTAACCGTTAACCGTAAAAGCCACCGCCCCATTCAGACCCTCTTTCCGAAACAGCTGTAGACTAAATACTGAATAGATTATATAACTAGCTATCTAGATAAACTGTAGACTATATAGCTAGGGTTCAGATGGAGTTCAGTCAGTCAGTGAGTGAGTGAGTGAGCGAATGAATGAATGATTAAATGAATGAGAGAGTAAACAAACAAACAAACAAATAAATAAATAAATGAGTGAATTAGTCGAAAAAGAAATTAAAAATTAAAAGAAATATCCAAGACGACGGATACATTGGCAGTCAAGATGGTAGGATTTTGGTTTGGAACACGTGTTGCCATAGCAACACTAAGTAATTAATGCTGGCAAGAAAACGGAGGCATTTAAAAAATGGAACAGTCGATAACCAACCGTGAAGTCGTTTGCAACTGAATGACTCAATCCTTGTAAATTCTCAACGAAATAAAATATAGACTGGATATTTTGGGGTCATCTAGCAGCTCGTTAAAGCGGCTCTCTGATTGGATAATCAAACAATAACTAACGCCCAACACCTGAAAACAAAGGAGCTGCTTTAAGAACGACTACAATAAGAGTCAATAGAGCTGCTACACTACCGATATTTTTGCGTGTTTGTTGTGGTCACATAAAGTCATGAATAAAGATTTATTTAGCTCCACCAGTTATGGTTGTATGATTTCTCCTAATTGCAAAGTCTAAATTTAACTATTGTCTTTGTTCTCAATACAAAAGCAATTGCGTGCACTCCGCATGGAACACAAAAGAAGCTCTGTGCACTCCACATAGAACACAAAAAAAGCTCTGTGCACTCCGCATGAAAAAACAAAAGCCATTGTGGTCTTCTCCGTGCACTTCGCATGTCATGACAAAAGCAATTACGTGCACTCCGCATGTGACGTCAATATGTATTGTTCTTGAACAATGGAGCCGGAAAGGTCTGTGAATTTCCGTCCAGGTCAGCTCATCTATCTACCCCCTATCCCTACTTTTCTAAACTTGTTTGCAAAAACCAGTTCAAGCAGTTATACAAACCAGGCTGCGCACGATTATGCGAGGTTCCCCTGATTTCATGCAAATGAGATGAATCCCACACGGAAAATGGGGTCCAACGGTCCTTACTATACTGCTCGCAGCCAGTAGCATCTCGGAGAGTCAAATTCCTTTTTCGGGGAGGGGCATGCCCCCAAACTCAAACTACTGGCTAGCAAGGTCTGAGCTACCTACTGACTTACGTTATATACACTAGCTAGACATGCAGGTGGGTGGAACCAGACATTGCAACACTAGACGCGAGGAGGCTGGCCATAGTTACTTTATTCCCAGTATCAGACATCATATCCTAAGTCTACTATTTCTACTGCAACTAATTTTCGAGATTGTTTGAAGAAGTAATTTCTACTTATTTACCAATTTTTGCTCCTGGAATCTCGAACGTTAGGTGCTCTTAAGTTTAGACTGCAAAACCACATCATAATGTCAGTTATATTATCATTATCTTGTGCAAAACTACGGTGAAAACATTTTTAAAAGAAACAAAATTTCTTGAACGCTCGCCTTTATCTCTTGTTCTTTCTCCGATTTCTGTTACTTTACGTTTACTAAATCTTTGCACAATCGTGAAATTAAATCATTCACCAAATAATAAATTTCTAAAATCACGAAACTGCTGAGTTTGCTATGTATTATGGGTAGTCCCAGTCTCCCACGGTGGCAAACGCCCAGTTTGGCGATTTGAAATTCTATTTTGTTCTGGACAAGTAGCACAAACTCTGTGAGACTGGAAACTATCCACAATGCACTGCAAACTTGGCATTGTTAGTGGATAAGGATATTTGACGTTCAAGGTGTAAATGAAAACATAAGAGATCGTATATGACTAATAACACAAACAAATAATCAACTAGACAGTGCGTTTGGCCAACTAAATATTTCACTTTGCATAAATCGTAATAAATAGTGCCCCCGGCACGGTAAATAGCTATTGTACAACCTTCTGTGGAGGTAAAATCTTCAATCTTGTACACCTGTATACCCGCTAACTATTACACGAGTAATTGTTACAGGACGTTCTCTATTACGCAAATAAATTCATTATAGACCTAACATCTAAGCCTAGCCCGGATATTGGTAGGTCATTACATCACCAACTTCTGTAGACTTAAGTGTAAACCCAAAGTGAAAACTGCAGTCCTTGAACAACTTTGCCTATAAATAGTTGCAATGGTGAGATGTCACGAAATCCAAAATGGCCGCCACTAATATGGGTCTTAAATAATCTCAAAGGACGTTCTAATGGGACTGTTTTTCACCCTAGGTTTATCATTCGTAGTCCACTCCATTGAATATCTACAGTTACAATAACTTCTTAAATTGTGCTTTGCATAAATCTAATTGATCATTTTGAGCCCAACCACAAGGCAAGAAAATTTGTCCTCTGTCTTAACACTTCAGCATATTATCATTAATTTGGGTCTATTTAACGCGTATACTCGACGAAACCCGACTCAATCAAGAACTCTACCAAGCGCCTACACACGGATAAGTTTTCCTTGACAAACAACTGAAGGTCTAAAACCTACCACATTTCGCCTTATACACAAGTGCTTAAATTTGTCATACAAAAACTTGTCAAGGAAATCTTGCCCGTGTTATTAAAACTGATCTTTGCCGAGCGACGTTCTGTTTAATGCTGCATTACACTGCCACCGACTCTTTTTCAAAAGTGTTTTTAATAAATGGCAAATCATCAGACTCCAATCCCTGAAAGTGAAGAAACAGGAGATTCGTCGAGTCGCGTGTTTTAGGGGGTCCTATAGGGCATATTGTCCTGGAAACGTTTGGAACTTTTGAAAAGTTCACTAAAACGGAAGTAAAACTGCGAGAATCTGCGGCATGTTTTACAAGTTTTAAAAAACCGGACGACGGAAGCAATCACCAAAAACGGTTTCCGGCACAGCTGAGTCACACTTTCAAAGTAGGGAGTTGAAGCATCACTTAAATTGCTCCCACGAACGGAAGGCGGTCGTTAGAATGACGTGAATTTTGACGCGTTTGCTATTCGGCGGAACCCGTATTATACGTGAGGAGGTTTCTGCCTTAACATTTGACAACACTCTGTTTTAAAGTGAAGATTCAACCGAACAAAAATGGCAGACCAGGCTGCAGCCTGACGTTTCCCAAGAACCAAATTTTAAACAAAACCCTGCTATTTATAACTAACCTCGGTGCTAAAACAGAAGAAAAACACCATGTTATGCTTCCATTGAGGAATTTTAGTTACGCTTTGCAGCAATTGATATAAGCAATTTCTGATTCTAATTTGCTTTGCTACTGCTCGTTAGTTACACCAAATAACTTCAAATAAATTAGTGTGGCCAGGAAAGGGCAACCTGGTATTAAATATTTACATCGACGTATTTGGTAACTAAACTGCAATTATGGCATACATAAAGTGTTCATCAACAGCTGCAACAAATAATGCAACAAATATTCATCACGCTTAATGTGCAAAAAACATTGAAGCACATAAATGGACTACCACAGAATGTGCTATTATATACGTACTATACCAAGTACTTCACACAAGGTACAGTGAAAATGCTACAACCCCATTTGTTCCCAAAATGCAAATATAATTTTATTATATGCTACCCTATGTTAATACTCACTTTATGCCACTATAGATCACTATGTTCTTGAGAATGACTTGCATATATATCATAATAAATTATCAGTTATTTGATGACTATCACATTACACTGTGCACTACCAAAACCCAAAAGGTCATGCGGCAGAGAAAATGTTGATATATGCTATTGTTTAAATTCGTGAGCCACGACCTAAAATCTTTGAATTCTCCATTTTCACATTAACCATAATGCATCTTGATTGTGGATTTCATATTGTTCTCATCTCTCCTGGGAAATCACTGATTATCATTTCTCATTCCTCCAAAACGTAATGCATTATGGTAGTGTGAAAATGGTCTATATAGTAAAACCCGCATGATATAGATACAAGGTTCTTATTTACGTGATAAATGACTAGTGATAGCTAATGATAGCTAATAATAGCTAATGATATCTAGTGATAGCTAATGGTAGCTAATGATATCTAATGCTAGTTAATAATACCTAATGATAGCTAGTGCTAGCTAATGAATTCCAAATTTGAGCCTTATTTCGTACTACAGGCAGGTTCTTATATCAGTATTTCTTTACTGAAAATGTTGCCCAATCGAATAACTGGTAATATCGCTACTCATTGAACCGGAGACCTAATAAATAATCTTGATACTATAAGTTGGTAATCATAATCCATCAACGCAACCACATCACGGCCACATTTCAACAGCGACTGCCAACAAAACTTAGCTGCTCCAAACTCCGTCAATCATAGTCTTGTTGTCTTGTCGCCATGTAGATTGGCATATGTCGTTTCTAGATCACAGATTGGAACATTTCTTACTTTGGCTTCGTACAGGGAGTGAAGATCTCTTAGCATCTGAAACAAAAAGAAAACTAGTAAGAAAATATTTAAACAATGCAGTGTGCACTATTGCCTAACTTTAAAGTTACTTATATTCATATGCAGTACAGTCGAACCGAGTTTGGAGTTTCTGTCGTTACAAAAAAGACGAGAGGTGAGGAGATGTGATGCGAGGGGAGAAGGGGAGAGGAGAAGAGAGGAAACGAGAGGAAACGAGAGGAGACGAGAGGAAACCAGAGGAAACCAGATGAGACAAGAGGAGATGAGACGCGAGGAGAAAGGAGAAGAGAGGAGACAAGAGGAGAAGAGAGGAGAGGTGACAAGAGGAGAAGAGAGGAGAGGTGACAAGAGGAGAAGAGAGAAGTGACAAGAGGAGAAGAGAGGAGAGGAGACAAGAGGAGAAGAGAGGAGAGGAGACAAGAGGAGAAGAGAGGAGAGGAGACAAGAGGAGAAGAGAGGAGAGGTGACAAGAGGAGAAGAGAGGAGAGGAGAAAGGAGCGGAGAGGGGACAAGAGGAGAAGAAGAGTTTTCAATATTTGTTGCTGACTGGCTGAACAGAAATAACTCACCGTTTCACTCTCAGTCTTAAGCTGTTCCACGACCTTTTCATGTTCTACTTTCAGCTCCTCTTTCTCCTTGTTCTGGAACTCAACCATCTGCAAACAATGTATTTGATATGGCCTTGCATCACTAAATACTCCCTTGAAAACAACCCTCCTCACTGTCCTAATGGCCTATGACCTCATAGTTCTTTATAACGATAATAATAACAGCAGCAATAATAATAATAATAACAATAATAATAATAACAACAACAATAACAGTAACAGTAAAAGTGACAGTGACAATGACAACGATAATTAGTCATGTCCCAATGAAGGTGTCATCCCACGAAACACTACCTAAATTACATGCTGATATAATATTACAACCGAGTAAAATAGAAACCAAAAATAAAAATGAACTGCCATTATACTTGAGATGTTACCTTCTGTCTCTCTTTCACAGCCTGCTCAATGTGTTTCTTGTTTTGTTCCCTTTTTCTCCTGCGAAATAAGCACAGTGTTGCTCCATCAGTCATGTGAGTTTGGCACAATTAATAGTAGAAGCCGTACAAATGGAACAGTCGCGATTATAGGAAGGCAAACGTTGTCAGTGTTACACTGTAATCAAGTGTTAATACAACAGGCGGAGTTTTGGGATTTTTACCTATAACTGATACTTGCTGTGCTGTGTCATACTATATATGTTATGTCATGTTGCATTGTGTTATCTTGCAGTGTGTTGATCTGCTTTATATCGCATCGCATTGTCTCTGAAAAGTCCCACAGGGGAGAGATCAATAAAGTATTGTATTGTATTGTATTGCATTGCATTGCATTGCATGGCTTTGTGTTGCTCTAGCTGCACTGTATTGCAGCATGTTACCCTCCTTATTTTGGATTGTTCATGTTCCGTACAAATGATAGCGGCCTAACACAACAGCAGTAAGACAAACCGCGGTTCTTGATATAACAACTTATGTTCAATTTACCTCTGTAGTTCGTCTTTGTTCTTGTAATATCGTGACAGTGCCTTGACCTCTTCTCTGTTCATTTTATCTTGATCTTTCTTCAGCTCGCTCATTTGCCTGGCAAGTTATAATAAACGTCATAACAAAGCAAGTTGGAGTTATGTACAGAAATTGTACAAGAACTTCTCAGTATATATATCTCCATATACTCACTTTGCATGAATTTCCTCCAGCAGTTTAATCTGTTCCACGTGCGAGACTGCCGTCACTTTATCTAGTTCCTCGCACAACTGAAAAAGTTTGCAAACAACATTACTCTGTCGCCAACACAGATCCATACACAACCTTCCCGCTTATCTTCATTTCTCATTTAATCCCACTGACACAACTGAAACGTTTCATTTGATTGTAATTTCCAATTTTGGATATGGTGCTGAAAAGCCCGATGGGGAGTCACCATTAAATACTGAAGTAGTATTATTATATGACAACTCTGATTTCTAGGGCCAATAACCAAATCACGCGCTCTGATTGGCTGAAACTTACCGTACAGACTTTTCGTCTGTAGCGCGCGGACTAATTCAAAACAATGTCGAAAGAATTAAACAAAAATAAA
>JANVCJ010074502.1:0-12071 GCA_026413505.1 Epizoanthus ramosus
ACATACATACATACATACATACATACATACATACATACATACATACATACATACATACATACATACATACATATAAACACATATACACGGATACACACAGAGATTTGGATTCCAAAATTCTAAGCTATTCTAATCACTAGTTTCATTAATTAACCATTATTCCATGAACACGCGCTGGATATGAGCTGAGCGTGGCGCCGAGTGGAGTGGGGTATAATCAGCTTATATCCAACAAGCGTGAGTGGAATAATTGTTTTGTTAAACACTAAGTCAAAACATAAAATTGTGTTTTTGATTTTGTGTAAACCGAACGGATATTAGTGCAAACCAAGCGGAATTTACTTCGTACCTGTTTTGTTTGGGAAATTGGAAACTACTGTTTTTCCATATAAGATCAAACTGATGAATATCACCTCATAAGTGGGATCTATGAACCAATCAAATTGCTTAAAATTCAACTAATCATTGGGTTGCATTTAATATATGAAGATATATCTTTGAACTTCTCATGCAAGTAGAGTCTCCAGAACTCAGTTTGATATACGTGGAACGATATTACATACGTGTCTCAGCAGTAATATGTAATAAAGATTCCCTTCTTGCATGAAAATTTGATATTTCGATTTGTCGTACCTTTGCTTTTCTCTTTCGGCTTCGGATTTTTCGTCGACTGCTGAATTTTTCGTAACTGTTCTTCATGATATTTCACCTTTTCCTTGAGAAGCTCTGTTTCGGCCCTTTGCTTTTGCATCCTTTGTTCTAACATGTCCTGTCGCAACTGTGTTATGGCGTCGGTGTGCTCTTTATGAATCCGATCCACTTCCTTTATCAGCATTTCCTTGAAGTTGTCCAGTTCTCTTTGATGATTTGCACGTGATAGTTTCAGCAGCATTTCTACATGACATTTCTCAACTTCCGCCATCTGATTTCTTTGCTGCTGGAATTCTCTATCTCTCTCAGCCTCGGCTCGCTCGCGTTCACATTTGGTAAGGGCAGCATCAGACTGGCGTATCATAGCATCTTCTGATGCTCTATCTTCGTAAAACTTCTTCTGGAGAATGGCAAATTTCGCTGGCCCTTTTACCCTCCTCTGATACTCCTCTTTTACTTGCTGGGAATCTTTCTGATACAGCGAGTACCCACCAGTGACGATGTACTCTCCGTTAGCAATGTTTTTCTGTATTGGCTGTAACAGCTCACCAAGAACAGATTCACAGTGCCGCTTGGAAATGTTGTGATTGCGCTGGCGGATGCTCTCAAACGAGGCTTTTAATTTTTCCTGCAAGAAAGGTTATAGTATGAGTTTTTGTTGACTCGACCTTGTGTAAATGTATTGTAAGACGCCAGTGGATTCAGCTAAGAATCTACAGTTTACCTCGAGTTTCGTGCGTCCTTCGCCAAGATAGTCACCGATTTCATATTCTCTGAAGTATTTGAATGCCTCCATGTGACATGCGTCGTGTACTCTTGCAAGGTCTTCAACATCAATACCGTCGCCAAGTGTGTCGCACATCGCACGTTCATACTTCCCAACCGCTTTCTCAATCAACTTGCGGTTTTCACTTCTAGACATGGAAGCGAAAGCACTAGACAGCACTGGGAGCTCTCCCTTGTTAATGATGTCAACGTAGGTCTCCAACATATGTAACCACACTGCAAAAATGTAGAAAGTAATAGTAGTAGATTATTTTCTTAA
Organism: Epizoanthus ramosus; assembly: GCA_026413505.1. Classification (NCBI taxonomy): domain Eukaryota; kingdom Metazoa; phylum Cnidaria; class Anthozoa; order Zoantharia; family Epizoanthidae; genus Epizoanthus; species Epizoanthus ramosus. The sequence continues at coordinate 1,697 of JANVCJ010074502.1, forward strand.
CTATAATTTTTATTGAAATATAACCAAGCAGAAGAAATAAGAAGATAAAGCTTTAAACGAATGTCTGGATTCTCGTGAAACACTTGGCTTTTTTGACCTTACTTGAGCCGTTGATGCTTGCACCGCATACACCGTAAGGGCGTGTTTGGGTAAGTATGGCTTCACACATTTCCTTCACTTTGTTAACGAAACTCGTCTTGAGCTGACTCCTGGGTACTTTCTGTAGTATTTTTAGGTTGTGTTCATCATCAACTGGTCGCGGCAAGAGAAAGCACTGTCGTTCCTTGAAGGACTCCTTCACTGCTTTTCTAGGTGAGTTGTACTGTTGTATACTTCTCGGTGAACTGTTTCTATCTTGCTCTTTCAGTCGTAGACAACGAGTTAGGTACTGCGTCGGCGTGACGTGTTCGCCATCCATTTCCTGTTGTAGGAAACAGTCTCTAAGAACCCAGCAAAACTTTGGGAAGTAGCCACTGAGTTCATGTCGGCTTGAAAACTGGCCTTCTTTAACTCTGACCCGTTCCACCATTTCTGTGACATAGCTGTTGGATTTGCACGGTCAACGGTCACCACTGGCCGCAGAATACTCGCACATCAGTGGCAATAAAATAACTCATACTGCTTTTCTGTAACCACGAATCTTGTCAAGTAATATGCAGATGCGAAAGTAGAAAATCGATTTTAATTTACTTTTACATATTGACCTAAGCCTTTTTTAGTTCTTTCACTTTAATTTAATGATGACAAATGTGTATGTGTGTGTCAAATGTGCGTCTGATCGCAACAACAAAATATGTAAAACTGATAATAACTGATAATTAAGCCAAATCAACTTAAAAACTACGTGTTTATCCTCTTATCTAAGATTTCATTCAGTCACAGCTGACTCTTCTCAATTCCGTGTGTTACTCTAGCCTGATTTTAGTGTTAGGCTTGAAAAATGTAGTTTGAGGCAGTCAAAATATTTTTTACCACGATGTGGTATCCTACAGCAGAGTGCCCGAAACCATGCAGTTTGGATCGAGTCAAGGAGTAGTAAATAACAACAGAATTTTACAATTTATTAAGCTCCAGTCTATTAAAAGTAAATTATCACTGAATAAGTCACTTCTTAGTTCAGTTGTAGTATTTAAATAGGGAACTGGCAATTCATGATCCAGATCACAGTATAGGAAAATCAACAGTCATGTAGTAGTAGTAGACAGTTATAGATATTGGATAAAAATAGATGTTGGTAATCACGTGTAGTTTTGGACAAACGCTTAACTGGTACAATCTTGTAGTCGTTGAAGAACATACCTGTGCTCATTTATTCGAAATTGTACTCCAAACCACAAAAACAAAACATGTGATAACCTGTTAGTCATTCACAAACGAAAATGTGTTTCTACGTTTATAAGATTGTTACAATGAGTTCATGAGAAAGGCAAAAATTGTCTTTTAAATTGGAAATTTGCAAAACTAACACCTTTTGTATCAGAGCTGAATTTCAAATTTCTGCCGCTCCAGTGAGGTCCAGTGACGAGAGCAAGTTTGACATGACATTGTTTGAGACAAATTAATGAGCTCTTAGCCAATCAGAACTGAAACATTTTTGTTCTTGCATCATCAGCAAGAAAAAGCAAATGCCAATTGTATGAACTAGTAATACGTACATGCACCGCCGTGGCCTACCCCCACAGGAGAAGAGGAGTCGTGCTCGTGTTTTTGTTATATGAATTATTATAGCAATCTTCTCTTCTGTAAGCTTGTAGTCTAATCGACAAAATCGAACTAGCATAGAAAACGAGACATCAGTAACGAATGGAAAATGCGGCAAAATCCAGGTCATTGTGACCGCCGCCTATCAAGTCATGTTTCCCGTTCGCGGGAAACATTTACGTGATCTTAAACCCTTTTTTACATCTGGGCTCAGGTGCTCGGAAGTGGGTAACTTTAGCCCAGGGTTAGTTCAATTTTTAAATGACGTTTCTTCATCTCGGAATAAAGGGAGTATTATTTTTTTAAATCATACCTTTGATAAACGTTACGTAACTCCCTGACATGAAAATGCAAACTAAGTTATTCTATGGGGAAGTAAATCCAACCATGGGGTAAATTTATGTCTATGTTAAGGATAACCCACTCTAGAACAACTGTTCCCCGGAATAAAACGAAAGATTCAGAGTAACAAGGATACCGTAGCAGCTGAATGGAGTAGTCGCTAATGGTTCCATGCGAATTCAAGATGAAATAGCTGCTCATGAGTACAGTAAGAGTGAAGATGTTGATATCATGAGTTATATCACCTTTGTTAGGGTCCTCAAGACCTTCCGTGTCCAGTATCATTAGATGGGTGTTGGGGTCATAAGGGTGCGGGCGACGCCAAAACCAGATTCCTTTTGTTTCCGTATCAAATGAACTACTGATAGGAAATCCTGCTTCTTCGCCGAGAAACCAGTTGGCCAGATACGATTTGCCTTCACGGTGTGGTCCTGCAATACCAATGACAGCTACTGGCTGGATGACATTTGTGAGAATTCTTCTTGCTTCAGGATTTATACGAAATCCATTCCTTGTATTCGTTAGAAGAGGAAGAGGACTTTGCATAAACGTGAGGTCATCAGTTTGTCTCAGGATATGTTCGCTACTAAAGTCAATCTTGTAGGCCATTCTGTTCTCGGAATCTTTCTTCCGATATCACACAACACTTAAAACGTAGATCGAACAATATGTTCAGTGGAAATGCTGCTTGTCTGCTAAATCTGCTAAACTAGGCGGTAGACTTCAGGCAAGAGTGATTTCTCAGAAATTGACGGCAGCGTGATCTTGATTGATTATTGATTACTTTATACACAATATAACAATAGCATTTCAGTCGGCGTCACTTAACCATGGCGTTAATTTAAACCTTTCTAAATTAAAATCTTAGAAGCTACAAAATTTGGGTTTTATATGCGTACACGCATATAGCCGATTATAGGTAATATACAAATGGCTTTTGCGTTACTCAGGGTCGATGTATCGATCAATTACTAAAGATACTTTCAGAATCAATCAAGACAATCCACTCACCGTAGCCATGACAACAGAGTTGGATTAAATTGGAAACTAGAAACCGTAGAGTAGTCTGTCATTGTATCTTTAGTTGGTTTTTCTATACTAAGTTGTGATTGGGGGAACTAAAATATATATACGTCTCAACTGACAGAAATATCTTTAGGACATTATCATAATCAAACATTCTTAGAATTCTCGGAAAGTCAAAACTGAAAATCGTATCCAGCAAATGAACATGGCGTCGCCTGAAGGGTACAACCCGATAATGCTAGAACCTCTTCCACTGGTCGAAAGTAAAGGGTCAGAACATTTTCAGATAAACCCTGCTGCTGCTGAAATCCTTGCACAAATCAAAGGTCCGATAACAGTTATTGGAATTGCTGGAAAATATCGCGATGGTAAATCGTATCTGGCCAACTGGTTTATGGGAAGGCATTGTGGTTCATCGGGCTTTGAACTCGGCTCAACACTGCAATCCAAGACAAAAGGTATTTGGTTCTGGTGCTGTCCTCATCCTTTCCAAAGAGATGGATATCTACTTGTCCTCGACACCGAAGGCTTGGAAGATCCCGAGAAAGGAGACCCGACTCACGATCTGTCCATATTCACCTTCACTGTGCTAATGAGCAGCTACTTCATCCTCAACTCGATGGGGAAGATTGACGATCATTCTATTCAGATTCTGCAGTATCCTTTCTCGCCTACAAACTGGTCGATTATCTTGCAAACCAGTGAACATTGGTTTTGTTATATCGTAATTTAACGCTAACTCTCCAGTTATGGAGAGTTAGCGTTTGATCAGCCCGCGAGTAAATAGATATTCACTGAACTATTACAATACACCGTGAATGAATGAAACAACAGATTCTTCTTTATTCAAGATTTTAATAGACCAGCTTGTGATTTTAGCCATTTCCTAAGTGTTAAAAGAAATTAAAATGCTTCGATTTTTTTCTTGTTGTTTAGGTACAGTTCCTCTAAGAATGTGATAAACACAGTCTCAGGCACTCTCCATGTCTCAGCAATCACTATTGTTTGTATTCGGACCTGTCTGAAAACGCTTCATGACTCAGTAAAAAGCTAAGATATGTAGATGAGATACGGCAGGTTTTATGGAGATGAGGTGCGCCGGGTTTTATGGAGATGAGGTGCGGCGGGTTTTGCGGCGGGTTGAGGCGGTTTTTCCGGCTAATTCGGTCCCTTATATACTACTAGCATCGCTTAGTTTGTTCAACCAATCACCACATGCTTCAGTAGAATATGTACGATCTAGCAAATATCTTTGTTTTATTTATCTGTTCATAAATAGATTGCAAGTTGTTGGCATTGTTTCAGCCAGGAGGGGTGACTCCCATATAAAAAGCGGGGGATGCTCGTCGGGAAATTTCAATTGAAACCCTAAAAGGTACCAATCTGGGTGTAGCTTAAGCTGAGTTTTACCCCTAAAAGGTACCAATCATAAAAACAAATCTCGAAAGCAAATAGAAATTTAAATGGTGTCATGATTTTAAATTAGAACTACAAGTAGTTAATTCCGATGTTTATATGAAATGCCATTCAATTGACCGTGGCACCACTAAAAGGTACCGTGTTGTATGCAAATGTAAGTATTTTGCTTTGAACACCATAAGTGGTACCAAAACCCAGGATTTTAACCCCTAAGAGGTACGACGAGCATCCCCGCCCCTGTTAGTACGGGAGTCCCCCCCCCGGGGGCATTTCAAGAAATTAAGTGATATATAGACAATTTTAATTGTTATTTTTAAGGTGATTATTAGAGTATTTCATTGTCATGGAAACATTGTGGCAAGCTAAGCAGGGTAAACATTTATTATTACGATAAGTTTCAGTCTATAATCTGTTGGAGCATCTTAGTGTATAGCATTAAGAGTAAGAACTAAAAAGTTATCACCTAGACAAGCTTCATACTTGTATCACCTTGAATGATGGTTTTCCATAAGTTTATGTTGCAAACAACAGTGTGTGTTAGGGTTAGGGTTTAGGTTATGGTTAGGGTTTGGGTTTAGAACAGTATATATAGGGTCACATACATGTACAAATCCAAACTGAAGATTGAAAGACAATCTGGCCAATAAAATATTGTACGTCTTTACCTTCACCGTGTCAACAAAGGTCTGCAGTGGATGGACACCATTATCCAGTAATCTCATTTTAGTCCCAACTGCAGCACTATTGACAACAGCATTCAACACACCGAACTTCTGTTCAGTTAGTTCCAGTGCTGCTTGAACATTCTCTTCCAATGTTACCTGGATGTACATTGAGTAAACAACGAAACCAAATCACAGTTCAGTATGAGCAGCTGTGAGTAACAGAAGTCTAAACATGTGCCCTGGCTCATAGGTGTGTGTGTGTGTGTGTACACGTGTCGGGAGGGTGACCAAGGAGGGGGCACGTGGCTGGGGGTTTATGGGATTCATGTAAATCTCACAAAGACTCCAGGATTTTAGACTTGATCATGAGAATTAAGAGTGGATTGGAATCCATAATACAAATAATGTTCAATAAATACACATTTTATAAACTACTGAAAAAGACTACCAAAACAGCATAATATAAATAATCTCATACTGTAATACAGGAAAACAATTACAGGAGGCCTAGACAGGGGCAAATCCAGAACATTTGGAAGGGCAGCAGTTACAGTTAAAAGTTAATGGGGGTTTGGTAATCTTTGCAAGCACCAACGGCATAAGTTTCTAGGGGGTCTGGTGGCATATGCTTCCCTAGAAAATTTTGAAATTTGAATCTCTGAGATGCCCTTTCCTGCATTCTGGAGACATTAATTTTACTGCGGCTTTTTTCAACCTTATAAAAACACTGTAAATTATAATCAGCTAACTGTCTGGCTAACCTCTAGTTATTACACTTAGCTAAGTTAACCCACAAACCTGGTAATTTCTACTTTTTCTGTTCTTTTTGTATGTCAAAATGGTACTATATAAAAATTGTATTGTATTGTATTGTATTGTATCGAAAATAGTCTGTGAACAATGTTTTTTCTCATCCTAATTGTATCATTGGTTGAAAGAAACGTTATATTGATGCTAAGAAATTTTGAAATTGTGTAAAACTGAAATAACATTCAAAAGCCAAAACAGGTGTAAATACAAGATACTTTTAAATCTTAAAATACAATATTGATTCTGGTTCAACAGATGCTATCCAGTTTCTATACAGCAGCTGATATGACATAATGACTTATTTGTTTCAGTCGGCCAAATCAAAGTGACCCAGGTTTCTGTAGTCGCACTGTAACCTTGTCAAGACAACTTTATTCACTAGATAAGTAGATTATACAGACTACAAGCTACAGTAACACAGACGACAACAATGCTGTATTTTGTATTATCAGTATTGGCCGGTACAAATAAAGATAGTGTTGTTGTTGTTGTTATAAACCCACTTGGTTTATATACAGACTGCAAGTATACACGGGCAACAATCAGCTTATCCACTAGATTATTACACAGACACAGAGACAGCAAGCTACAGTAATACAGGCTATAGACAATGCTTATGAACAATAAAAACTAATAATCAAGTTATGTTGGCCTAATTGTTAATGTTTGCCACCTGTACCTCCTGACAAAAAAGGTGGGGCCTTGGGGCTGCCTAGGATTGGTGGAGATTCACAAGGGGTCACAAGTGGCTATCGAGTACGAGTTATCGTTTTATTGAACTTTCAGTTTGCATGTGACATCATATATAGCTGCCATGTTGGTCTCCAGTAACAATAGAGTTGTAATTACTTTATTTTGTTAGGGACACCAACATGGCCACCATTCCCTTTGTTAACCGACTCTCTGGGGATTGAGTAAAAACCAGCAATTGGCGGTACTAAGGGCTAAGCCAGTACCGAGTACGTATAAAACAGCGATACCTTAGTCTTAGAATATTTTAAAAACTTAAACAATTTCACTGAACTTGTGCTGTTTAAGTTTGTAGATACAATCTTATAAATATTTTCAAATCCTATTTAATTGTTAGTCTACATGTTGAAGTTATAAATGTTTTAAACAGCTCTAAACTGTGCCTTACATCAGTGGGCACAAAAACACAGTTTGCTCCCATTTCTGAAGCCACTCGCTCGCCATCACTCGCCGCCAAATCAGCTATCACGACCCGGGCTCCATGTCGGACGAGCCTTGAAGCTGTGCCTTGCCCAAGACCAGACGCCCCTCCAGTCACCAGACACACTACTTCCCGTATATTTCTCATCTCAAAAATTGCAGATACAGTAATTGGTAAAAAAGACCCTTGCCGCCCGACACGACAGGCTCTAGATAGCTCTGCCTCTGCCTCTGGGATTGGGACGAGTGGACCAAAATGGTCAGCGGATGCTCAGACAAGTTTTTAATAATGGCCGCATCGTCGGCCGCATCCTGAGCAGTACGTAGTTTGACTAAGTTTGCAGCAACTAGCATTAATTTTGACTGTGGTTTGCGTACGATTCCACGAGAAATCTTTCATAGAAATCTTTTATAGCTGTTTTGATATATATACCCACAGAAGATGAGTTTTGGTCCTGCGGGAATCGAAGGATACGATGATTATGAATCTGATGAAGATGGCTTCTTCTTCGGGGATTCCTCCAGCACTCGGTGGAGCGGTAACACATCTAATGGCCATCTTAATACCAATGGTATAAACTCCGCATCAGTAAACCGCAGTCCTGCCTCGACTGTCCATGAAACAAACTCTTCTGCAAATCGAAACCAACCACTTCTAAAGCAAGAAAATATTGGATTGGGAAGGGGACGAGGGCGCGGGATTCTACCGCCACCGGCGTCCAATGCATTGCCACAGATGCGTGAGATGGGTCAGCAAAAGCGAGCAGGAGGATTTCCAGCAGCACCTACAGCAAGTTCAGCATCAAAAGGAAATAAACGGTTTGTTTAAAGCTAGTTACATTATTTTATTGTTTTTTTAAAGCGGAACCTGGACGCTCTAGTTTGCTTTATATAATGAAAAGCTGACGATGAGCACGTGGAAGCGATATTTCATGACGGATGATCACAGGCAGCCCAAGCCCAGGCTGCCTGTGGGATAATCTGTTCATAGACCAATGACCTGTTCATTAACAGTTTTATTCAAGTAGTTTTTCATATTGCAAAGCCCTTTTGAAAGTGCTATAGAAATAATTTATTATAATTATTTAATATAATAAAAACGAAGCAATATTTTAGAGTGGCCTTTGTTTATACATGTATTTGAAGAAAGCATTTAAATACATGAATATAACAATAATGAATATAAAGTATTTAAGACTTTTAAAAATGTGGGAACTAAAGTAAAACGTTTCTAAAACGCTTTACTAACAATTTACAGTTGATTAGGAGTTTGAACTAATGAGATCTAGAGTTTATTTAACAAATGTACAATAGATCTCCATGACATGTTCTCTTATGGATATACCACGCTTTTCTTTATCAAATGGTCAAAATGCTGTGGGTTCACAGGGCATCAGCGGAGACATCTAATGAACCTGAAAGTGTGAGCCACTATACTTGGGGGGTCTGGGGGTATGCCCCCCTCCCCCCCCCCAAGGAAATTTAAAATAAAATGGAAGGCAAAGAATGTGCTCTGGTGCATTTTCAGTGACTAAATGCGGTCAAAGCACACATGAAATGTGTTCTTATTTTAGCAATTGCTGCTCATTTCTGGCGGATCTATATGACAAATAAACAAACATTTACTTTATTTGATCTTTACTACTGGATGCATGGGATTTGCTCAGCAATACATAAGAGTCTCATGCCCAGTGTGTGAGAGTTGATGTCTCTACACCAGCTGAGTGAATCCACATCAAATGTTGACCATGAGGTGACAAAAAGAAGTGGTATATAAGGCCAACGAAAGTTGATGTTGAGTTTCTTGTCAGCCCTTCTCAGAAATTTGATGAGGGAAAATTTTCATTATTCATTATTCATTATACACTTGGTGCGAACAACCGTTCGTGTGCACACGTTTCTCTTGGCACGAAAAGCCAGACGTTTGCACACATTTCGCTTTGGCGTGAAAACAACTGACGTTACGACGGCAGGTAGGCGAATAAGAGAGAAGATATTATGCACAAGAACTGAAAGACGATGAGTTAATAGATCACATGGAGGTACATGTATATGGGTTAGGGTTAGGGTTAGGGTTAGCTATAAACTTGTGTAAAGTACTTAGAACTTAACGTATAGGCGCTACATGTATTAAATATCATCATAATATTATCATTATTATATTTACCCTCCAATCCTTCTGAAGCTTTCTAAACAATTTACACTAATATTACATGTACATGTATATTATGCATTTTTGATGTGGACACAGTACATCTTGAGTTTAGGCCAGAGGAATGAAGGTTTTAGATTACTGTCTGACAGAGATGATTTGAAAAGTGATGCAGCTTTTTCTCATTATTAATTATTTATTATCATGTTTATATTTTAATTAGGGCCTCTATTGATAACAGTGGTTTCATTATTCTAAATTACTGAAAGAGTTACCCTGATTAAATAAAGATATCTATCTATCTATCTATCTTGGCATATGATTTCGAACACAAAGTGTACGATCACAGCAGAACTTGACTTATAAGATAAGCGATCAATGAATACATCTTTCTCTGTTGAAAATCAACCTAAACCAGCTCATGAATGCAATAGCTTGGATAATAACACTTTTTGAAACAGTAATTTCTGAATTCAGAAATGTGCTGAGACTTATTCATGTATTTGTGTAAGTGTAGTGTTGTAAAATGCAGTGCTTTGGCAATGTAACAGATGTAAGTTACCATACTAATAAAGCCAATTACTACTACTACTACTACTACTACTACTACTGCTACTACTGCTACTACTACTACTACTACTGCTACTACTACTACTACTGCTATTACTGCTACTACTGCTGCTACTACTGCTGCTACTACTGCTACTACTACTACTACTGCTACTACTGCTGCTACTACTGCTACTACTACTACTACTACTACTACTACTACTGCTACTACTACTACTACTACTGCTGCTGCTGCTGCTATACTACTACTACTAATACTACTATTAATATTACTGATGTTACTGCTACAACAGCGGACTACTACAGCTGAAGATGGCAATTTTACGAAAACGTTTGGTTGTTATTTCAATTGTAAATGACTTTAGCCTTTTAAAAATACAAAAAATCTAATAATAATAATAATAATATCTATCCAAGAAGGTAGTTTTCTAGTTAACGGAAACACTGTGTACAATAGTGAATACCACGACCGAAAGGAACTATGGGTTGTACAAAATATAGAGTAAATACACGGTGGTGC
>JANVCJ010074513.1:0-16456 GCA_026413505.1 Epizoanthus ramosus
TATAGCTTAGTTGGTTATAAAGAACAAAACTGATAATTTTTAGAACATGCAAATATATATACTTATCAGTAAACAGAGTAATACAATTACCAGTGTTATAATGGAGAGAAGGAGGGGGCAGTGGTGGGAATTTTATGTAGGTAGTCTGAGCACGGGTGAAATTAGTACGAGTACAACTTTTGTGCGTGCCGTGTCAAAAATTATATGTAGTGCAAATGGGGATATAATTTCAAATTTGCACAATCGTTTTAAACTTTTATTAAAATTGACGGAGCAATGTAACTATTACTTACTCATCGCGCTTTGCTTGAAACAGGTTCTAATTATGACACAGAAAACGCTATTAAATTTATGTTTTCTAGTGAATATTTGTGAAGTTCCTTTACAAAAATTTGTTTAAAAATGTACAGTGACATTTCCAGTCAGGAATATACATGTACATGACGAGATTTTATGATAAAATTAATAAATTCTGAAAAATAGTAAAACGATGAAAGATTAACCAAATATTCTTTCTGTCTTTGCATTTATTTTGATCATAAATTGTACCAAGTGAAGCTACCAATTGATTGATACCTATTTCTCAAATTGGAAAGTTTACGAACTGTTTCTGGTTTAAAATATTTTTCTGTTAATTGTTGAGAAGTTAAGGTCGTATAGTGACAAGAAACACCTCTGGTTAAAAAAGACACATAGTGTATTTTGAAATCATACTTGCTTTGCGATAATCAATTATCCGGCAGACAGTACTTCCAGTTCTTGGGTTGCATGTGACGTCATAGCCGCCATGTTGGTGTCCCGTAACAATAGAGTTATAATTACTTTCTTTTGTTCTGTACACCAACATCGCGGCCATACCTTTTGTAATTTGAATCTCTCGGAAGTGAGTGAAAACTTGCGGCCACGAAGCCCTGTCTGATTCAATTCACTGAACGAGGGTGTTACCATAGCAAATCTCAAGACCACACCGGGCCACGGAAACCGTTCTGATTAAAAAGAGAACACTTTATAGTGACTCGGGAGGGGGTGCATTTTGAATCCTACTTTCTTTACGATAATCAATCAGATGGCAGCATTTCTAATATATATCTTTACCTTGCGACGACCAAGCTATATTTAATTCGTAAAACGCGCGTGTGACCATAGCAAGTAGAGTAATTTTATTTGCTAATTTTCAGAGTGGTGTAATAATGGCATGGTGGTAATATGAGTAATATATACATTCCATGGCAACAGAACATTTTCCTAGAGAATACATATAAAAATCTTCTAAACAGCTCGTTACACTGATTTTCCAAAGTGCGGCGAGGCGAGTATAAATAGCAACTCCTTTGCAAACGGTTACCAAATTGTATCGACAATGACAAGGTGGACTTTGCTTCTGGTTCTCTTGGTGGTTCTCGTATGTCTTGACATCTCTCGTGGCAAGGTAAGTGGTTAACTCACATGCAGTGTTACATGTTATATTGTGTATTGACTTTTTTATTTCAAAATGTTGGTTGGATTCTTGTTCGCCCAAAAGCAGCAAAAGCCGGTTACATTTTCACGTTTTGCAACAGATTAAAATAGAAAAAAAACTCTGAGAATACCCGTCTTCTCAGATAAGGACGTTAAACCGTAGGTCCAGTGTCCCCGATTAGTTCATATGAACTAGAAGATTGACACTTAAAATAAAGTTACTTACTCACTTTTTCAGACAGAATTTAAAAGCGGTCAGTTTTAAAACTGGATTTAGACTTAGGGCGCTTTTCGTTTGTGGGGTTTGGTCTGGCCAACTGGCCCGTGTTGCTCGAAAGTCGGTTAGCGTTAACCAGTGGTTAAGCCAAAGTTTTTAAAAATTCAATTTCTTCATCTAGGAATACGTAACCCGGTGGCTATAAAGTGTTATTGACATATTCCTCAGAAACACAATTACCTATAAACCCGACATGAAAGCCCAAATCAGTCAGTAAGGAAATAAACCGAATCTTGAGTAAAATCCATTCATTTAAACAGCGCGTATAACCACGAATAAGAAACGTCAAGTAGTCGTCTGTCGTTTTGCTGGTCCGACATTAGAAGGTTTATTTGCCACGTAATTTGTTTTTTCAGCGAACAGCAGGAAGGGTTCACAATGACCTACATTGGCGTCTCCCGTTTTAAACTCGAACAGGTATTTTCGGCGTTTGAGTGCTCCGCATTTACTAGAAACTTTTCAATTCCATTATAAGAAAGCTGCCGTTGATGGCCTACGCTTCGCTTTACAGTGCACGACGCTTGACACAGCACTCATTGACACTCATAAACGCAGCATCGACAATGACCAAGTCTTTTGAGGGATAAATACTTCAGTGACTGTGTTGTCGATCTTTACATCCCCCGCATCGAAATACGTAACAGCAATTCTCTTGCCTGGATTGGCGGCAAGGCACTTGCCCGGGAGCAGAAATAAACATTACAGCAAGGAAGAAGGCGTTAAACACCAACAAACACCCGCAACACTGAAACAAACATAGATATGTTAGCTTAGATATATACCTATTCAGTCAAAGACAACAAATAACCGTTTGGTCTTTCTCGCATCTCAGTTCGTCTTGTATCTCGTCAACGGCTACTTACAACACATTATGTACATGTTCCCAAACGCGAAAAGAAAGCGGAATTGTCCAGCACCTTCTTCCAGCCAACTTTTCAATATCACGACAAGTTCACCGGAACGTCCTCTAACCTCACCATTTAACTTCTGAACGTATAATCGTCAATTATACTAACTACATATGAGGTATCGACGGACCTCAAAGTACTCGATTCTACAGAAGCCTCCGGCCCGGAGAAATTCCATGCCAGAATTCTCAAAGAATGCGCTGACATCCATGTTTAACAAGTCGCTATTGATAATCAAACTGGTTAATCAGTAGAAGTTACTGTATATTGAGATCGAACATGAAAGAAATACAGATGGCTAAATTTGGCACCCTCAAAGAATACATATTTTTTCTGTTAGTAAATTTGGTAAGGAAAATGGGTAGTTTCTTGCTTTGATCTTAACAACTTAAGTATTTTGTGATCCTCTAAGCACAAAATTTTGGTATCAAAACTGTACCCCAAAAAAATACACAGGCTCAAAAAGGATACCCTAAAACCATACAAAACTACCAAAAACGATACCCTTAAACTTTCAGACGTCATTTTAACCCGGGAGTTCCCCCCCTGGGAATTCAGACTTCCATTTGTCCCAAAATGACACCATTTTGGATCACAGAAGCAAAACTTCAGAGCTGTAACTAAATACAAAACTACATCCGTCAGAAGATCCAGTTTCTTGCTTCAGTCTTCAAAGAATAATATTATATAATTCCAAAAAACTAAATTTGCCCAGATAGGCACTTTAAGTCCAAGAAGTATTATTATAAAAATATTGAATGAAATTCCCTGGGTCAACCTGCTTATTTTAGGTGTAGAATGATTTTGATTTATAAAAAGAAAACTATGTAGACAAGACCTTTTCAGATTCAACTGTTACCCAATACTCTTTTTAGAATTACACTGTTTGTATCCCACTGAATATGAATTAGGCCATCTGGGAAAACTGGAGAGCTTTTGTGTGTTGTGAATCTGCAACATTTTTGTCACAAATGTGTTACGTGAATTATTGTTATAAGTTGTAGTGTGAGTGACGGAGCATTTAATCTAATCTCATCTTACTAACCTGTTGGTTTACAGATGGCCATTATGACTATTTACCGGTCACTGTCAATGTTATGGCAGAGCTGCTAAAGTTTGTGGTGTGTGGCATTATCTCAGTTTATGTTCTTCTCATCCAAGGTAAGTATTTAATTCATTTTATAATTATAGAGGTCACATGCTGTTTATAGTAAACTGTTTTCTAAAGTCACCTGCAAAATTTGCAGGAAGCTAACTGTGGATGACCATGGCCAATCATAGCTTTAATTCATTTCTCAGGTACATAGCATGTGCTTGTTCCAAAACTTTTTTTATTCCGCTAATAAGCCCCCCCCCCCCCATTTATAAGCCCAGCCAAAAAACCCTTGAGAACTTGTATAAGCCCAGGGATTTAATATGGGATTTTACGGTATGTAAACACAATAGTGTTGTACATGTACAACATAGGGATGCCTACTCATCAGAGGTAATGAATACTGACAACTAACTCACGTACAGAATGATGGAAGTTCTCCTTAATTCTTACCTTTACAATAGGCAAACTGAATTCCTTGGTCTCTGCATGCTGGCTAAAACTAATGTCATTAGCAATAACATGTGTAACCAAGTCACTGATGTAAAACTCCTTTGTTGCCCCACCATCCTTGAGAATTTGTTCTATCTGTACAGATACCTAAAATATGACATATAAAATTAATTCCCTTACAATAGGCAAGTAATCAAATAATAAATTGCTTTTAACTAATTTTCTTCATTTGGTTGAGGATGGATTACATTGATGTATAAAGAAATGTTTTTCAAAGGAAACTCGCCATTTTTCCCTATGCTCAAAAATTAATTGTTAGTAGTTGAAACAATTCTCGGGAACAAATTCAAAGAAAGCAGCCACAGCATACAATGCTGAGCACAAGCAAAGTCATAACCATATCAGTTGTTTGTTTCACATGATGCTTCATCAGTCATAAACATAATACGGTAAACAATATTATTAAAACTGATTCCATAACCAGATGGATGCATGTTCTCAATAATAAACACTCAGTTAAAATCTCAATTCAACATTGACGATTTTTCAATGGCAATGTTTTAGTAACAAACTTTTAAAACCACCACAGAACTGTATATTTTGATTAAATGTTGTGTTAAAAAACTCTTATAATTGTATTTTTATTATTTTCTACAACAAAAAAGGACCACCTTCTTTTGCATAGCCCCCAAAAATATAGATAATGGTCAATCTCCAGATTTTTACTGAAATCTCCAGAGTTTTGGGCTTCCAACTCTAGATTTCCAGTGCTTCAAGGTTGAGAGGTCTGTAATTACTATTATTTGTATTAAATCAATAAATGTAGTATAGTATACTGACTACTGTATAGACTGCAAAACACTGAGCCCCAAATCTCTAAATGTAGTATGAAACTATTGAAAGGCAAACAATATTCCAACGAGCACTTTCCACTGGTAATTTCTATAAAATTAAATGGCAAAAAAACCCGGCTGTTCAAAATACTGGACAAAGAAGTGTTAAATTACCAAAAAGTTGTTGTTCTTGAATTAATTGATAACTGGTGATTCTGACGTTCAAAACTCATTGATCAATTATTCGATTCCCCCGGCACGAAAATGTTGCAGCCGTATTTAAACAGCTCACTGAAATTCAGTGTAACTTTATTACATAACTGGAACTAAATTGGGAAAGTTTACAACATATGGCAGAATTTCATTGTTCTGTAAACGAAGCATCTGGCAAAGAATCTGACAAAGACTCGACCAAATCATACGTATATAAGTTATAACTAAACTGTACATGGCTTGCATATGTGATATGTAGTCAAGCTGGTACCATAATTCAATAATACAATAAACAGTTTAACCCACACTACATAAACTTCTCACATAATGCAGGATATAAAGTTGGCAACGGTTATGCACGAACCAAACGTTCTAGCAATGATCATCACATGTTCAATGAATGTTTAGTGTTACGACAAATTGAAATTCAAAGACCTGTCGTGTGCAACGATCTCCACAAATGGCACTAGTAAGGTTTCAAAAACATACCTGGTCACTGGATTCTTGAGCCAAAAAGTAGTTCACATCGCGGAATATATGTAGTGGCATATCTTCGGTCGTGCAAATGCTTTCTTTAGCCATATCTTGTAGAGTTTTTAATTACAATTCAGCACACTCGTCCACCATCTTGTTGTCACACAACGCAAAGGTGTAAGGCGCGGCCCCAAAGGCTAGGTACCAGTCCTCTAAGGGCTGGCTCAACGGGATGGGTGGGGGAGGGAAGGGGGGAAGAGAGATCCTTTAAACACGCATAGAAAGACGCCTGGGAGAAGGATAATTGAGATCACGGCTTCAGGAGAGGTTGGTCTCGACTTTACCACAGACTTTTTTTTCTCTTAGAAAAGAACTTGGAAAGTTTCAGTCAAGTGTACGGAGCTAGAGCGTGAGCGATTCCTGTATTAAGCCGCACGTTCTACTTTTCCACTTTCCTCGATCTGCAAGGCGTTCTTTTAGTGTGCATCGTCCATTTTTCGCGCGCTGATCTCTGTGATCTCACCTTGGCCCGGCTTCCCTCCCCATACAGCCCTTGACACAGGCTAAATACTGACCAAGAATGAGATGAAGAAAAGAAGTGATATATATAGTAACCTGTGAATTGATCATGAGGCGACGCTGTTGTATTAGTAATGCAAAACAAGAAGTGAATCAGACTGATTGCGTCGCTTCACACCGGCCCAGATCTTTTTGTTTCCGACACTGTGCAGCTGGCTTCGGAGTATATGATCATCAAGGAAATGGTATTTTAGAAAATTACGTTTTCATTTACTTTTAGCCTGTGGAACATTAGCGTTCCGTGAGGATTCTGTATATCCATGCTTCCCAATCCAATGCATGGAAGGCCGGGAACTGTAAAATAAATTGCATAATGCCTTAATGATACCCTACTGGATTCAGATCCGACAAGGAATTAGTGATTAAGTTTATTAGCTGATAGGTATAATTTCCGATGCTTTGTCTGCACATTTACAAAGGTTTCTATTTGTTCGATACTAAAGGAACATCAGGTCCTAATTTGCTGAGACAGTCTTCTATTAGTGTTACATTCCTTTACCGGTTTTAATGCATTCCGTTGTCTGGCCATCTAGCTGAAACTCTGTATTTGAGAGGAGTGACATTTCGTGAATATAGTAACTAGTATCATCCCCAGTTCACCTGCCTCGCCTGTCGCAGGGAAATAAAGGCGTTTGTTTGCCTTAAGTCCATGGAAAAGACGCTTCATTAACGGGGTTGTTGCTCTACTGACAAATAATTTCTACACGCACTGCTGATTCTGAAGGCCTCTTTACATCCAGCATGCTTTGCGGGTGAAAATAAAGATATTGCAACTCGTATCGGTAAAATGTTGTCGCACTGCCTTTATTTTCTAATTCTCGTTGTGATGCATGCTATTCCATTTTCTCGCTCGTGTATGTGAACAAGGGCAGTCTGATCTGAAGCCTCGAGTAACCTAAACGCAAACGCTAAAATAGTGGCGCTGATGATATAAAGATGTAAACAAAAACCGACTACGCTCGCAAAGCACCTTGGATATCAAAAGACCTTTGACATGACAGGACCTACACCATTGATTGACACTCTTCACATTGCTCTGAGCCCTTCTCAGTTACCCGTGTGAAGCTGTTATATAATTATAAATCCTGGCAATCTTCAGTTAAGTTGGAGTGCACCTTTCGACATTTTTAGTTTTTAACTCAAGTGACCTGTAGCTGTAATTGTGTAAGCTGCAAGATTTGCATACGTAAACAGTGCGTGCAAACTGAACAATTATGTTATTGATCAGAATAATCGATGCTGTGTCATGTCTGATCTTCGCCGATATGATCTTGAGACAAGCCCTGCAGGCAATATATGCATGCATGTCGTGACGGAAATATACAATGTAAAACAAACTGCCTATAAATATACATTCAACGCTAATGGGAAATACGATTAGCACTATTAGCCAGCAAAGAACTTCTCATGCACGCTATAAGTCTGTATTAAACATGACAAGAACATAAAAAACACGACAAGCTAAGTGTATGCTGCCCACATCAATTGATCAAAACATTTTCTCTAGCCTTTTAATTTTATGTCATTTTATGCTTCTAGATCCGTTTCTATTGAACAACGTCCAAACTTTATAATATATGATTCTATACAATTCGTTTTACAACTCAGATAATAAAATTGCTCGCTGCGACATTTCATTTCGTTTCCGAGTTTACTCAACAACCTATGTCCGTTTTTTTCATGACTGCATGAACCACGGCTCGCCAAAATCAATGACCCCAAGCTCCCTCAAACTGTCGTCAAGGAGTTCGAGTATGCGTCTGCACACGTCGAATAAATACAGAAATTTTGTTTGCGGAATACTGGTTAGCCAGTGGATCGATTTGCTTGACACCCTTTCCTAGTATATTTTAGCCAGTTTTCCACTATCACGAATTCTTCCATTCAGGGTAATATTAACAAGCTTAATGAACTTACTACGTGAGTAAGTCTGGGTCCCATGTACTCGGGCACCCAGCCACATTTTATGCCTCATTTACACCCATGCACGCAGCATTTTGGCAGGAACTAGGATGGTTCAAGTCATGGTCAAATAAGTAGCCAAGCAAGTGAGGCATTAGCCGTTGCCAGCTATGTGGAACCATGCAATTTTTTGTATTTTCTGTTCTTTTTTTCTATTAGTAAACGTCATCTGCAGCTTCTCAATTATATTCACTTAGTCACACTAGGTATAGCTTGAGTTCCAGACGGCAGACATCTTCCTTTTCAGCTTCTCAGTGTATCACGGTCCGCAATAAAAGTTGGCTTTCCAAAAAATTGCAATCAAAATGGCAGTTAACACTCTCACGTTGAAATATCGATCACTGTATTCTTACAATAGCTGCCTTAGTATACGTATGTATGTGTGTGTGTCCATAAATGTTACCGTTCCTACCGTTCTGTGAGCTAAATTACATACAGCCACACCCTCACACACCCAACCCCTCGGATTATCGGTTGGTGTGGATCAACTGGACAGTGCAAACTGGGAAGCCAAAAATAAACAGATACGGTGACTGAAAGCAAATAGTTTGAAGGTGAACAGGGTACAGGTACGTGTCAGTAAAGAGCAATGAAGCAGATTGTTCTATTGAGATACTATTCTGGGTGAGACGCTGTATAAGCTATCACAATAGGGATCAATGGTCCTCGATCTGAGGTCCAGATATGGGATCGGGAATGTCTACTTACGAAGCACGTACACTCAGTATACAGTCAAGTTCATTTTTCGCATCGGTCACTACATACAATAAAACATTACGTGATTATCATTATGTGTCTATTAATTAAGGTCAGAACGATTAGTCGCCGGTTAGTTTCAACTGGTCAAGGCTCAAGCTCCAAGGTCATTCCCACGACTGCGATTTCGTTCTTGACGATTGACCAAGGCCCACTGCTAATGTTATATTTCAATCCAACATGTAAGAGAGATATGATGCAAACCCGGTAGGATCCAGAGAATTCTAAAACGTTGGAACAGTCACAGTGAGTTTTTCACTTTTTTCGTGACTTTTCTTCAAATGTTGTGTTTTGAATTGTCTTTTCCATATAATATGTGCTAAAATACATGGTTTGTATATAATCCAATTATCACACTTAAATTCACACAACGGAACTTTAAATACCCACCCCAGATAAAGATTAAAAGAACCGGAAAATACTTGTAAAGAGAGACTTGCACGCCCTCCAGCTATAGTTCCTCACACTCTCCCCATTTCGCCGGCTGCAAGGGTATAAATGCAGAATCGTATCACTGGCACGCCAGTTGTTTTGTGGAGTCGACGCAAAGCCAGAGGTAGGCTGGAGGAGAGAAACAACAATGTATACAGCTAAGTACTTGGTGCTGTTTGTTTTCCTGGCCGTTATCTGTTACGGTAAGCATAATTGTAAATTAATCTAGTCTTTCCAATGTTTGAATTTATTAACTGCAATCAAAGCAACAGTGTAGATCAGTGTAGTTCGAATTAAGACCTTGGCAGCCACGGCTGAACTTTTTACTTTACAACACGATGTTTGTCCTACTAGAGAAAACGTTCAGTTCCAAAGTCCGCTTGTTTTCGATTTCGTTCTCTCGCATCAGGTCTCTAACATCGAGATTTTCCGACATGATGGCCGCTTTGTACTATAACTATTCAGAATTGAACTAATATGTGCTCGAATTTTGAACGGAGTACCGTCATCATCACCATGCATTCTCCCATATCCTGCCATGGGGCACACAGGGCCACATCGGCTGAGTATACTATTTACCGAGTACCGTAAACAGTATATATTAGCTCCATCTAAGAGGTAAAATGATTATTTATTAAATAATCTCGGCGGTAGTTCCGTCAGCTCTGATCTGAAGGCAGGTATCAATGGAAGCAGATCGTGTACACTTTAGCCCCTTATTCTGTTACTGCTCCGTCTAAAGTGTATTTAAAACTCAAGCTACACGAAATAGAGCGAACTCGAAACATGTGTAGAAGTCACTGGCGATCGAACCGGCTTCTCTCTCTCCGACGGCCGCGGACTAACCGCCCACCCCTACATACTCATTATTGACAAATTAGCGTATATTCAGTTATTATAAGGATCTATAAAGAACACTAATTTCTAAAGAAAATTGAATTTCTATGTCAGTGGCGAGTAGGTCAAATACTGAAATCGATTATTAAAAAGCGTATATGTCGTATATGATACGTTTGTTCCTAGCCAGTGAGGGAACCCCCTTCCATAGCTAGCTAGTCAATTAACTTTGAAAAATGCAGCTGGATATAACAATTTTGTTTGAGGGGGCCTGAGAGTCACCATGTACCTCCTCCACTAGCCACTTGACTCGTTAATAGATATCAGTCTTTCTTCATATTGCTTTATAAATTATAGTCGGTCTATTATCATGTGCGAAACATTGCTACTCTGACGAAAATTAATTGTTTCATATCCCTGCACTGCTTTGCTATACGTACTCTATTAGTACTGATATATATAAAATTGTTTTTGTAACAAAAGTCTGGCGGCTTTTACACAGGTGATATTTGACGCAATTTCTGTCGCGATTGGTAGTACTGCAAATTTTCTCGCGCTCATGCTTGGCTGTTACTTAAAATCGCATGTGTAAAACAGCTGTGATTTCAGTGGGATTTCCGACGCGATTTCAGATCCGAGTCTGCGGTCTACAGTTTTTAAAATAGAGAGAATTTACAGACAACAAAAGAAGTCATCCTGTAGAGTGACAGTGACCTTGTCAGAATTTCAAACCCTGAAGCAAATCTAAATTCCCTTTCACCTTTGTCTTCCATATACTAATACATTTTAGTCTACACTTTGTTTGGTCTGCCGAAGGAGATATTAAAGACAGACAGACGACAAAAGAGTGAAACATGATTATTCAAAATACGAAACCTGGTGAGCCCTAAAACGATTCTCAAACAGCGACTGGTAACAGAGCAAAGCAATATGTTGACTAGTTTCAGTTTTCAGTTTCATTTATTGAAATATGTTGACTAGTTTGATTCGCGCAATGTCTTAAGATGATACCAGTGCATAAATTAATGATGATCTCTGTGACAAATATTTTAAATCTTTTTTTACTAATCCAACAGAAGATCCATGGCCATTTTGCTTTAAGATAAAGAACCAGTAGATATAAAGTATGGGTGGGATATTTCGGTATAATAACATTCCTCGTACTATTACTGCTACTATTACTATTATTACTGTTACTACTACTACTACTACTACTACTACTACTACTACTACTACTACTACTATTGCTGCTACTACTACTACTACTACTACTACTACTGCTACTACTACTACCCTAATACTAAGTACTATTATTATATTACTACTACTAATAAGTACTGCTGCTACTAGTGCCTCGTACCCAGGCTTTGAACGTGCCTTAGAACGTGCTGCGCGCAAGGGTGCTTGGGAAAGTAGACTACTACTACTATAATAATAATAATAATAATAAAATTATTATTAAAATTAAAATTATTTCGTATGCATATGTTCATGCGCGCATTACAATATAAAGGAAAAACCTATCTAATAAAGTTACAATATTATAAATATCTACATTACTACTACCACCACCACTACTACCTTCTACCTTTAAATCTGGCGATGCTGAGCTTAAAGATCCGGTTGAAATCGCCAACAAATTATGTGAGTATTTTTCTAATGTCGGCCCTAATCTGGCTGAAAAAATTCCCACCGTTCATAAATCGCACAAGTCTATCTTAACTAAGAATTATGCCAATTCAATATTTATAGATAATGCTACCCAACAAGAAATAAAGAGAATACACTGTAGGAATTTTTCTAGATCTTTCTAAGGCCTTTGATACCGTTAATATCTGACAGATATTATTCAGTAGTGTTTATTAGCGTGAATTCAATCTGGAGGAATTGCTGGCTTGTATTGTAGAGTCTTTTGCAGGTTCATTTGCATTTTCAGACCGAGTGTTAGTGAGTGAGATTGGATTTCAGCGTTGCATATACATCACATATTGCCTATTGGCGTGGCATTTGTACGAGTTCAACTCGTTCACCTACTCTGTGGAACAATTTAGCAGATGATGTCAGGCAGTCCACCCCAGCTGAAAATATTACTTTATAACCTCTCTACATTTTATCTTATATTTACCAAATTTTACAATTATTTTAGAATCTACTTTCCATTGTAAAGTGCTACTATATACTGGGCACGTGGAAATGGTGCTCTGTGAGTTATTTCTTCTTATTGTTGTTATCAAGCCCACTACATTCTTGTACTCACTCCTCTGCTGTGCTGCACTACACTTGCGACATTCTGCATGTCCTGGAAGTTTTCCAAGTTCAGAGAGCCAAATTTTAACACCAGATCTCCCGCTTTCAACCCCTGTTTGTTTAAAATATAACAATTAATACAATGGTTATACTCAAATACAAAATAGATAAACGTACTCATTCCTTGAATTGTCTAATGCAAGTGCTTTCGGTTTGAACTCATAAATGAACTGTTTAATTAAACTTGATCTAACTTCTATCGTGCATCTGAATATATTCACATGCCATTGGGAAATGCGCAATATAACTGCAATGCAATAAAATGTGTTTTACTACTTGTATGTACATAATGATAGTCATGTCAAGATTATTGAACTTTTAAAAATGTATTCCCTTGTTTCTAACTCTGCAAGTCTATATCTGGTATCCCTCAATGCAACTTGCCCATGCCTTTAGAGTACAATGGCCGACGTCATGCACATGTACTCAGATCGCACAGACCAGTTCGCTTGTGTTCCGTTGAAGACAGTGGTTGACGTCAGGGGATCGTCGGAAATTCTATAGAATGATTGCAATGGCTTTTACTCCGGAAAGATACGTAAATCTACAAAATTCAATCGAAACTTACTGAAATTCTTACGAACGTTATTGTGTTCCTCAATTTATCGTAGATTTGGATATAGACATGGCTGCTTTTTGTTTGGAGGGAATTTTGCTTGCGGACGAAGTTGAAAAAGTTCAAACATGATTTTGTTTTTATTTATTCTCAACTCACTGACGCTCAATTAATTGTTTATTCACTATTTCGTTAACTCAACCATATATTCCTTTTTGCTGCCATTAACACCTTGTTATTTTATTTGAATTTTTAATATTTCTGAACCTTTTCTGAGCACATTCTGAATCTTCTTATTGACTCTTGTGGACCATTTCCAAGACCCTCGCAAAGGAAGTTTTAAAAGTATTCTGTTGAAAATCTTTTATTTTGAAAAAACGTGATGTCACTCGGATATCCATGGACCTGTCTGAAATGTGGTCACCCAGGCGGTTATGTACACTTGATAGAGACCTGTCCAAGTTTAAAAAAGCCAAAGCATCGTCATGACAGCCAATATCACATACTCCAAATCCTCCAATAGTTACCAAAATAATACAACTACAGTCTAATTTGCCTAATAAGACCTCTTCCTGCCACAAAAGAAGAACATAACGTTCCACACCAACGTTGCAAGAAACAAAGAATAACTCGAGCAGGATGTTTTACATTGACCAGTTGTTCAAGAGTAAATAGTGCTATCCAGCAGATTAATTCTTATCCAGTGGAAGTGTTTTAAAACCATTTAGCCTATGTTTCCACCGGATAAGGATTTATCCACTCGATAGCACTATTCCGCACTCTTTGAACAACCAGGCCCTATATCTTGACTATATTTATTGTCACAAGTTTTTTGTTTTAGTTATTAGTCCAGACGACATTCTGTATGAATCCAAGAAGTGTTGTAGTCAGTGGCAGGACAAATGTGACAAAATGCGGACAAGCAAGATTTGCGCGATGTATTTGGAACTTGTCAAAGCTATGTTGGCATCAATAAAATCCCCACTGCAAGAACCAATGCCGAAGTAGATGAGGTAGATCTACCACAGATTGGTCAACCAATGGGCAAAACGTTGTGGTCAAAATCACAGGTGCCAATCCCGTGGTCTGATGCAACTATTTCCAAATAGAGTACAGGTAAGTATTGGTTGAAGGGCGCTAAAGTCAAGACATCCATCCCAGAAGGCTACGCTATCACTTCCATTTCATGGAAATGAATATGGAACTGAGATTGCAACAGGTTTTAATTTGTTCCTCCCGACTTTAAGTAAATAACACTAATATGTAAACGAGGCCCCTCAGCTAATTTCATCCCTACTATACTACTTACAATGTGCTGCAAACAATACATTTGTTCCACCAAATGTGGTGATAATCGGATAAAAAAATCTGAGATTTGAGCAGTCATGTCCTGTAAGGTGTGACTTGCTAGGGGGCAAGGGCAAGGGAATGCTCACCTGGTAAATGTTAAAAAATAGTCCTCATGTACTACAGTAACTGTACATGTTAATGTCCAATCAATTGATACATGTACATGAACAACATATCGTGCACACCAGTCATTTTAATGTAAGTACTGTAACTAAAATCGTTTGCACAGTACATGGAACATAAATGAGGAAGTACTTACTGCTTGTGAGGCTGGGGAACCTGTTGCTACAGAATTCACTTTAAGGAAAGGCCTCTGTTCACTGGATTGGTCTGATATATAGAGGAAATAAATGTTAACTGCATGCAATGCCTTCAATTCACAATAACCCATTTAACTGTACCTAACATTATTGTACATGTATCTAATACATGTACATGTAAAGATTGATATGTACACCCTTGTCAATAGTGTCTCTGCAGTAGCTGTCTACATATATTACATGATTGTATACTAACACTTGCAAAATTCAAAGAACATATAATGTGAGTGGAATCTCATGATTGCTAGAAAGATTCGAGACTGCACATTTACCTGATTTAGCAGTAGACTTCTCTTTACCACTTTCTTGTTTCTTTTCTCTTGCTACAGCATGAATCCTGTGCAGACCTTCCTCTATCTGTTTCATTAACTCCTTATGATCATTTTGGAGACCTGTATTAATTGCATGGTCTTTTCAAACTATGTACATATAAAAAATTTATAGCAATATAAAGATCACTGATAACGAAGTTGACAACTCTTTATTATGGGAATTGATTAAACTAAAGATAAGAGAATATTCTATTAAATATAGCAGATAGAGGAAAAAGTAACAGAAAACAAAGTAAAGGTTACTAGAAGATAAAATTGCCCTACTTGAAAAAGAATCAGTGAGAAGATATTTTAAATTATTCAACAAAGGAAGATTTCTTAAATACACGTAAGTTAAATAATGAGAAAAAGAGAAAATTAAGACTGGTCTCACCATAGGCTCACACTGATGGGGAAAATAAGGGTAATAAAAAGCCTTCTAGCATCACACTTGGTATATATCTTTAGTCCACTTGCTTCAAATTATGATCATATTAAACAGATCCAAATCATATTAAACAGATCAAACGCTCTAAGATCATAAATGATTACAAGGATGGCGGGCTGAAAATGCTCGGTCTCAAATCTTTCAGCAGATCTTAGAAATTCATATGGATCCAAAAATATTTAAATAATGAGAGTCACGAGAAATGGAAAGTGTTCCCTGATTATTGTCTCAAACAACATGGAGGAAAACTTCTCTTTTCATGCAACTTGAGAAAGGATGATATTAGTTATTTAAATATCACAAATGAATTCCTAAAGGAAATTTTGGAACTATGGACTGATCGAAGTTCATTTTATTCAATGCAATGGTCTTGAAGTACGGTAAATGATATTAAGAATCAATATGGCACAACTCCTGTATCGGCATGGAAAACAAACCTGTACATTACAAACATTGTAATGTATTCTCAAGATCAAAGACCTGGATACACATAGTAACATTTCAGAAGAGCATGATACACACAGTAACATTCAGAAGAGCATACACATATATAGTGACATTTCAGAAGAGCATACGCACAGTAGCATTCAGAAGAGCATACACATCTATAGTGACATTTCAGAAGAGCATACACAGTAACATTTCAGAAGAGCATACACATCTATAGTGACATTTCAGAAGAGCATGCACAGTAACATTTCAGAAGAGCATACACATCTATAGTGACATTTCAGAAGAGCATACACACAGTAACATTCAGAAGAGCATACACATCTATAGTGACATTTCAGAAGAGCATACGCACAGTAACATTCAGAAGAGCATACACATCTATAGTGACATTTCAGAAGAGCATACACACAGTAACATTCAGAAGAGCATACACATC
>JANVCJ010074514.1:0-12071 GCA_026413505.1 Epizoanthus ramosus
ATAGAGGTCAAGATCCCCATCGGTGCCTTGGCCCTGGCGCCCCGGGAAGAGGCGTATTTCGGCCGCGTGAAGTTGGTCGTGGTGGTGATGGACGCGGAGGGTTCTGTGTCGCCCGTGCAACAGCAAGAGCCCTTGAGCATCCGCATTCCAGCGCAAGAAATCGAACTCGCCAAGGAGAAACACTATTCCTACGCCATGACCTTGGCGGTGCGCAGTGGTCCGCTGCGCCTGGCGGTGGGGGTGCGAGATGAATTCTCCACCGAGACGTCGTTTCTACGGCGGACGGTGAAGATCGGCGGGTGAACCCACTGGAGCCGGTGTACGGAGTCTTTACTTCAACGACACCCTGAGCGATGCCACTTCGCGTTGGTCTCTGGGCGGGCCCGCCGTGTGTTCAGTAGGATTCTGGACAACTGAGACTTCAGAGGGGTAGTCGATGGTCAGGGTTCGAGGTATCATGAAAGGCAGACCAACAACTTTCAGGAGGAGGGCCTGCCCGTGACCGAGATCGTCAACAGCCCAAGCCAACCGCCGGCGGTGGAGGCGTCACTCGACACGTGCCCGTACCTCGAAGAGCTGCCAACTCGTATTCTGAAGCACTTTACTCTGCTCAAAGGTGACTATAGTGCGGGAACGTACCTCGATCCCTACGACCACAGTCTTCAGGCGGCGACGCGAGCCTACCGACACCGCGAGGATGAGGAATATGTAGTCTGCACGCTGCTGCATGACATCGGTGATGTCTTGGGAACCTACAACCACGGAGAAGTTTCCGCGGCGATCCTTCGCCCCTTCATCTCCGAGAAGAATCGTTGGATGGTGCAACACCATGACCAGCTTCAGGAACACATCTTCTACGAAGGCATCCACTACCTCGGAATCAACGACGACGCGTATGAGCGTCTGCGCGACCACCCCCATCTGGAGCATGCCCTTCGGTTCTGCAAGCTCTACGACCAGCCATCGTACGATCCCGAGTACGACACGCTGCCCCTCGAAGCATTCATACCGATGGTTGAGCGCGTCTTGGC
This sequence comes from Epizoanthus ramosus, assembly GCA_026413505.1. Classification (NCBI taxonomy): domain Eukaryota; kingdom Metazoa; phylum Cnidaria; class Anthozoa; order Zoantharia; family Epizoanthidae; genus Epizoanthus; species Epizoanthus ramosus. The sequence continues at coordinate 1,032 of JANVCJ010074514.1, forward strand.
ACGCCCAACTGGCGAATTCTGCCCGAGTCATCACGACGGCTGAGTAGGGCCGTGTGCGTCGAAGCAGGTGAACCATTCAGCGTGCTAGACACCGCACACCGCACTTGCCCACGATAACCGGCCACGATGATCAAGCGAATCGACAGGGTTGTAATCGTCGGTGGTGGCACCGCGGGATGGATCGCGGCCCATTACATGCTCCGATGGGCGCGGCGCCAGGCGGGGATCGAGATCACCGTCGTCGAGTCAAAAGAAATCGGAACCGTTGGCGCTGGCGAAGGTTCGACGCTCTCCCTCCGGGGGTTCTTCGACACCATCGGGCTCGACGAAGGCGAGTTCCTGCGTACGGCGAAGGGATCCTTCAAGCTGGGAATCCTGTTTCAAAACTGGCTGCGTGGTCACGACAGCTATGTGAATCCGTTCAGCAACCTGAACCACGTCACCCTCTACACCGACTTGAGCAAACCGATCGACTATCTGAAGACCGCGAGTCTCGCCACCGGGAGAAAGAACGCGACGCAGCACTGTGTTCAGTGTCGACTCATGGAACACCACAAGGCGCCCTATGTTACCTACCCCGACCCCGAGGGCCTGCGCAGTATCGAACACATTGGTCAATGCGGCATTGAGGACGAGGAGTCCATCGAGGGCTATGGCTATGCCTATCACTTCGATGCGAAGTCCATGGGCGACTTCCTACGACAGACCGCGATCAAGCGGGGTGCACAACATATCGAGGGTACTGTCGTTCGCGTCGATCTCGAACCGGACGCCCCTCACATCCGTAGCGTCAGGCTCAAGGACGGCCGGGAGATCCACGGTGACCTTTTCATCGACGCATCGGGTTTTCACCGGTTGATCCTTGGCAAGACATACGGGGTCAAGTGGTCGTCGTACCGACAATACCTGCCCAACGACTCTGCGATTCCGTTCGACCTCCCTCGCCGGCCGGGGGAACCGATTCCTTCACGCACCACCGCAACATCCCTCTCAGCCGGTTGGCTGTGGGAGATTCCACTCCAGGAAAGAACAGGCTGCGGGTATGTCTACAGCTCGGATTTCTTGTCGCCGGAACGTGCCCGAGCCGAAGTCGAAGCCGCCATCGGACATACAATCGAACCGCGTCCGACGATCCGCTTTGAGGCCGGGCGGCTTGAGCGCCACTTCGTACACAACTGCGTTGCCGTGGGCCTGGCCTCCAATTTTGCCGAACCGCTCGAAGCCACGTCGATCCATGCCACGATCATCCAGATGCATCTGTTGGTGGGCGACCTGACAAGGAACTTCGACTTCACCGCAGCTCCCATCGCGAAAGCATACAACGACCTGGTCAACAGCATCCTCGACGATATCCGGGATTTCCTCGTTCTGCACTACCGCTCGCGGAGAGTGGATTCACCGTACTGGCGACATCTCCAAACCCCCGAGACGGTCACCGAAGAGGTGAAGAACCATCTGGAGCTGTGGAAGTATCGGATGCCGACGAATCTCGACTTCCCCAACTTCGGCCGATACGCGGCCTTCACCGCACCTTCCTACTTCTATGTTCTGGACGGTCTCGGACTACTCGATCCGGCGGTCGCCAGGAGAGAGATTGAACACCATGGCCTGTGGGAACAGGCACAATCGGCGCTGGTTCAAACCGAAGCGACAAACCGCATCCTGCTCGCGCACGCGATCGATCAGGTCGACCTCCTGTCGCGGATCACGGGCACCCAGCTCTAGTCGACCATGGGCACAGGGAACCAAGAAACGAGGCGACCTCGCCGCCACCCGGTCGGCGAGGACATGGCCGAGTTGGAACGGGCCTGTGGGATCACCGACTGTCGGAATCGGTTCCTCGGGCGCCGTACACGGATCCTTGAGCAGATCGGTAAAGGACGAAATGAGCGTGTGGACCTGCATGACACCGAGCGCCTGCACACCGAGCACCGCACCGGGCCCGATGAACTCGAGAAGGAGATCCGATTCGCCCTTTCCACACACTTCCTCGAAAACTTCTGGGCACGGCGGCAGGAGAATGTACTGTGCGGGCTGCGTGCCTTCATCGAAGCCGATCTGAAGGCTTCAAGCCCCGCGGGCAGACATGAACTACTCGTCGACCTGTTCCTCACCGAGGGCTTGTCATCCGAAGACGCCGTTCCGCTCCAGACGCTTCAGCATCTCTCTTCCGCATTGGAATTGATGTCCAGGCCCCGGACCCTCCAGACCATCGACGACGTGCGCCGACTGATCCAGGCTCACTCGTGGGTGGTGCTGTCGAAGGTGATTATCGAAGCATGTTATTGGGAGCATGACGCTCATGAGTTTCTCGACTCCCGAGCTGAGCGACACCTCTGGCAGCGGTATCTGAAATGCCTGGCTCGCATGAGCAACTATGCATCTCCGGCGGATCACATTCGAGCGGGCATCGAAGGTTACGCGCTCATCTTCGATCGACTGACGCTTGAGGTGCCGCTGCTCTGGGGCCAAGGAGACGCTCTCGCCAGATTTGGTCCGGTGGCCTACGAACACGCTCTTGGCGATGCGGCTCTACGGTTCATCAGACGTCTGTCGTCAGGTCATATGCAGGCCTTCGTCGGCCTGGATCACCTGATCAGGACGAGTCGGGCCGAGACGTTGTTGTTCGAGCGGGCCGCAAACTCCCAGCACGGAATACGGTTCAAGCTTCCGACCCACTCGGTCGATCGCGTGCGACGGGCATCGGCGGCATTTGCCACCGAGGACAATGTGCGGGCCCGAAACCGGATCGGTTGCCCTTTCTTCCTGCTCTCCGCGCCAGCCATTGCGGATCTGCACAACAACGGCTTCATGTCTCTGGCACGAAAAGGCATCTTTCCGAGGGCCCGAGAGATCGCCGACATCTTGCGTGCCCGGGTGGTCGCGAAAGAGCATGAATGACTCCCGCGAAGACCTGCCGCCCACCGTCACTCGGTGAGCCGGTTCCAGTAAAAATCGCGTGGCGTCTCGCGATGTACAGGCATCAGCGAACAACCCAGCGCATAGGCCCACCGCGGCGTATCGGTCTGATTGGTGCCGGAGGCGTGCAGCAAGCGGGGTGAATGAACGAACGCTCCACCCACCTTGACCGGACAAGCGACCGCGGTGGTCGCGTCGACGTGGTCGACCTCCAGATCTCGGTCCTCGGCAGCTGAATCGACGGGATGATGCGGGAGCACCTCGGACCTGTGGGTGCGGGGCAAGACCCAAAGGCATCCGTTGCGAACATCAGTATCTTGGAGTGGCACCCAGACGGTCAGGGCGTGATACGTACAGCCGCCGTCCCAGTAGGCCTCGTCCTGATGCCAGGGCGTCTTGACCATGTGGTGGGCCGGCTTGCACATCGCTTGCTCACCAACGAACCTCGCCTCGGGGCCGAGAAGTTGGCGGGCGACACCCACGGCGTTGGCACGGAGGATGGTGTCGACCAGCACCGGCGCTTCCAGCACGGGCATCGAGAGCTGAAGCATCGAACGTGGTTGCCTGGCGCTCTGGCGAGGACTTCCATGCAGATTCAGACCATACTCCTCGACGAGACGCAAGAAGGTCCGCTGCACGAAATCGATCTCGGACCGGGTCGTGATCCGATCGAGGATCAAGTACCCGTTTTTTCGAAAGAATCGGATCTCGTGCGGAGTCAGATGGAGGGTCGATTTTCTCATGCACATTTCGTCCGGTCGCATCGACGACATGTTGCCTCTCAAGCCTCGTGAGGGCATCGCTGTCTCAAGAACTCGGGAACTCAATCATTGTATTGTATACCATCATTTCCCCGCAGGGCACCCACGGCGCGCAAATGGACCCACGACGCGAATTGACAGAATGTGCGGGTCGCCTTACCCTTTCTACCAGGAGTTCCATACGAACACGCGACCATCGATCGCCCGGAGAGATGCCATGGGTACGTTTCTGCGACGAGCTGCCATCCGCGTTTTGATCCCTTTGAGTTGGCGCATCTCCCGTCAACGCATCGCGAAAAGCCTGAACCGCTTCTCACACACCGAGGCAGACAGCGCGTGGCAGATGTTGCAGGCGTTGCAGGCCGTTGAAGATCCGTCATTCAGTGTCGAGCTGTTCAACAACGCTCTGGAAGAAGTCCACCATGCGGCGCTTTTTGCCAAACTTGCGAACGACTATACCTCGGCACCGTTGCCATATGCGTCGGACCGCCGTCAGCAATTGTTCGATCCGAAGACTGGCATCATCGCATTCGAAGCCTGTCACTTCGTCGGTGAGCTGGACGTATATGAGCAGTTCCTCTCCTACTCGACTGCCACCGGCGAGGAAAAAATCCGGCAGGAGTTCCTCGCGATCCGAGGTGACGAGGAAGAGCACCAGAAGCTCGCCTACGCACAGCTGATCAAACTCGTCGGTGAGGAGAGGAAGGTCAAGCGCATGATTCGCAAGGTGCGTCTGAGCCGCGCGTATGATGCTTGGATTCGGTTTGCCAAGGGGATCGGTAACGTGATGAATTCGATCCTCTTATGGACCATCTACCTGTTGGCTGCTCCGTTTTACACCATCGCATGCAGTCGACGACTCGCCGCGACCAGAGCACCTGTGGCGGTGGTCGGCAAGTAAATTGTCCGTTTCCGCCTCCCTCTGGCTCAAAAGAAGCATGATCCCCCCTGTCTCTCTAGCTCTAGCAGCAGTGTACTTTCGCTCTTTCTTGTGGTATTCTCTGTATGAAATTATGCAGACGAATACCGCTTTTGTTCTGTGGATGGCAATAAAAGCAACTGGATAGGAGCTGTGATCATGAGCAAAACACAGAAGCGATGTCTCACGGAAGAGCAAAAACAGCGTCGGCGCGAGTTGGCGATGAAGGTCGCGAAAGCACTGGCGATCGGGGGAGCTTTGTTTTCGGGTGCACGGGTACAAGCCCATGGAAATGCATCCAGCCACGCCACGGCCGATTTTGCCTACAGCCCATCCGACTACGTCCTCGTGACCTCCCCATTGACCTACTTGGAGGATTTCGGCAGCATGCCAGTCCCGCCCGAGTACACAGCTATCGGTGAGGCCAGCCTGACCGTGGTCGATGAACCGAGGATTTTTTCTGATGGTTTTGAATCGGGCAATACCTCTGCCTGGTCGAACTCCAGCGGGGCTCAAGCCCCTGCCCTGTCGAGCCTCGGCAAGGATTTGCTGGTGACCCTCGGCGGGGACGGCGACGGTGTCTTGTTCACGAGCCCAGCACCGGTCGCAGACGGCCTGCAGTTCCTGTCGGAGATTTTCTTGCCGGAAATGTTGGCCAGCTCGCCGGGTTCTGAACTCATCTTCACTTACTTCACCGACACCGACAGCATGGGGAATCCAACCGTGCCGCGGCTTCGGGTCACCTGGTCTTCCGCAGGGGTGGATCTCGACAATGACGGTCTGAACGATCTCCAGGTTGCCGTCGAGAATCTGAATCCGGCTCTGAGCCCGGACGACATCGACTACCAGCTCACGGCTGGCCCGGCAATCGAAGGTCACTCCTGGAGCGTGATGGGCCAGGTGTCCCGGGTGGCTCCCTACGGCGGACCCGTGCAGATCCCATTCGCCTTTACCGGATTCTCGGTGGTCGGAAACGGTCTTCCGGACTTTCGACTGCGTCTCGTGACGGGAACCGGTCTCCAGGCTACAGAAGACCCGGGTACTCCAACGTTGGATCTGATCGTCCTCGGCATGTTGTTTTCGAGCACCGGTCTACTTCTCATGAAACGGTAATGGCCGGCAGACTCAAAGCGGTGAGGCCATCTGCAATCATCTCAAGAGGTCCATCTGCAGGGGTCGGGAGCGCTCATCCCAGCGCAGCGAGAGGTGGTAGCTCTCCGCTTTCATCTCCCGTGAAAGCGGAGAGCGAGCCCACTCCAGCATGGTCTCGAAGTCTTCGGCGAGTTCGGCTTCCATGCGTGCCCGCGCGTCACATATCTGCGCGGCCTGATGCACGAGGACGTTCTGAAACACCGCGTCCAGATCATAGTGGCTCATCCCGCTCACCGAATGCCACGGCTGGATGTGGGTATCATTTTCCGCATATCGCTCCCGCAAGCGGTGAAACACATCACGACCGAAGCGCTCAAGGTAGAGCTTCGTGTGCAGGGTGTCGATGCCGCCGGCCCACGGCCGCTCGAACGTACTCAATTCCTCCAGCTTGTCATTGAATGGAGCAAAGGCCGAGGACGAGCAAGGGGTTCCACCATCCTGGAGATCGTAGAGGAGACACCCACCGACGTTCTCGTCGGGTCTACGCCGCAAGTTGCGGATTCCATGCTCGCCCGGGTTCCTGGCCACCTGGGACCCCAAGGTTAAATCGAACACGTTGCCCTTGGTCACCACACTCAGGATGTCGTGATGTTCCAACAGGAGATCTACGGTGGCGTGTCGGTCTTCGTCCGTTTCCCCTGGGAAGCCGAAGAAGAACTTGGGTTGCAGCCCGATAGGGGAACCTCGAAAGCTCTCGAAGACCGGCTCCAATACCTCCTCGCGGCGGTTCTTTCCCTTGCCCATGCGTTCGAGCACGCGGCTCGACCCGGACTCCAGGCCGAAGGATGCGGTGATCATCCCCGATTGCTCCAAAGCGTTCACCATCTCGGGAGTGAAATTCCTGGTCAGAAACAGCTCCGCCGACCAACTCAGTCGAAGACCCTTGCGAATCACCGCCTCCGCCAGCTGATTGAGAAACTTCGGCGCGATCGCGTCGACCGCAAAATAGACGTGCCGGACGCCCTGGGCCGCGAGTGCCCCGAGATGCTCCACGACCGTTTCGACATCCATCGTGCGCGAGGGAGCGGTGGGCGCGTCATCGTTGAGACCATAGTCGCAGAACGTACATTTGTTCCAAAAGCACCCCCGCGACGGCGAATAGTTGACCTGTGGTACAGGAGAGAGATAGAGGTTCCAGTCGATCCAGCTGTAGTCCGGCGGGTTGCTGCGCCAATCGTACGGCTCGAATCGTGCCGCAGCGGGACCATCGGACAGTGTGACATAGGCCAACGATCTGGATTGAATCTCCGAACGCGGGTCGAACTCGGCAAGATCGACGACCTGGCTCGGTAGAGTCTGGCCGACGCCGCTGCACCAGGAGGCGTAGGCGGCGACGCCGAGTTCCGCTTCGCCGATGTACAAATGGTCGCACGCAGCGCGCAGCGGCTCGAGTGCGGCCAGCGATTCCTTGTACTTATACAGATCGGAGATCGCGGTCCCGCCAGCGATGAGTCGGGCATTGGGGAACACGCGCCGCGCGGCCAGCAACGTGGCCATGGCGGGCAGCAGGTTCATGCCGAAGGCAGCGCTCACGCCACAGAAAAGGTAGGAGCCGGCGCGGGAGTGCGTCCTCAGGAGCGCGGCCAGATCGTCGATCAGACGACGCGATGCCTGAGCCTCTTGGATCAGCCGACCGGAGTTCCCCACGTACACGGGATGGGCGAAGGCTGCAAAGAAGTCGTACGGACGATAGAGATAGGAGAGCAGCCGTTCGAAGGACCGGACCTGCTGTCGGGCATGCAGGTACAGGTCGTAGTCATAAAAGCGTTCAGACCGGAGCGTCTCGACCGCAGCTTCCGGTTCAAGTTCGTCGCAGATGGCCAGGCATTCCAAGATCTCGAGGGCGTTTTCCTGCGTTTCGATCGTCCACTCCGGCAGCGCCTCCAATTGGTCGAGCCGACCCTGGAGTTCCCCTCGCCAGCCGCACACGGTGGCAGTTGTGAAAAGCGACCTGAACCACAACGCATTCAGGTCGAGGATCTCAGCTCGATAGCCGGCCGCCGTCAAGGGAGGCGCCACGTAAGCAAGCGAATGGTAGGGATAGGTGTAGTCGCCGAACGGCGGGTACACGAGGAGGATGTCGCGGTGATCGATCATTTTGGGGTGCCCCATATCTTTGACCCTTCAACTACAACAACGGATACACGAACGGCGCCAGGGGGCCGGCATGGGCAAGAAGCGCCAGGGCGAGCGCAATCAGAAACAGCACGACGACCAACGGCAGCAGCCAGCCCATGCGGAGTCGAAATAGCGTGCGCAGCACCAGCGCCGCCGAGCCCAAGGCAGCCACGACTCCACTGGCAAACGTGTGTCCGCCTGCATTCTTGTTCTTCATGTTCTAACCTTTCGGGCAACGATGTTGTCGATCACCAGCGTATCCATCTCCGTGCGGGCCAGGACGAGGATGGCCTCTTCGGAACTCGCGACGATCGGATACCCCGAGTCGTTGAGCGAAGTGTTCAAGAGAGCGCTGAGACTCCGGCTGCGGCCGAAAGCACTGAGCAGCTGGTGAAAGCGTGGATTATCCGCCTGCGAGCAGACTTGAGCCCGGGTCGTGCCGTCCACATGCATGGCGCCGCGCACCGCATCGATCACCGTATCGCGCACCGGAACCACCATCTGCATCCAGCGGGCCGGCCAGGGAATGGCGCTGTCAAATGCTAATGCTCGCGGCGCGTCTTCCTCAGTGATGGACAACGCGAACGGTCGAAAGGTGCTCCGCCGCTTCACGAACTGACGCAATCTGTGGACACTCGCCAGATGGCGCGGATCGACGAGGATGGATCGGTTGCCCAGGGCCCGCGGTCCGAACTCGAAGCGCCCCTGCACCCATCCGACGATCCGCCCATCCAAGAGATCCGCCACGACCTCGTCGACCAACGCATCAAACGACTCGTGCTCACAAGTCTGAAGCTCCCCCGCGGCGCGACAGCCCGAGGCAAGGTAAGGCGCCCAGTCCGCAGGATCGACGTCCTCAAGGATCTGTCGCGAACGAGACACCCGCGTCGGCTTGCCCATGAACGGGCTGACCACGCAGGGTTTCGCGGGCTTCGATGTGGCATGCTCGTAGTATCCATAGAGAGCCGCTCCAACCGAGCCGCCTCCATCGCCCGGATCAGGAGGAATGAAGAGTTCCTCGAAGGGAGACTCCCGGAGCAGCCTGCTGTTCGCGACCACATTCAAGGCCACCCCCCCGGCGAGACAAAGCCTCGGTGTTGCTGTGATCCGATGGAGCCGCTCGGCCAGGGCGAGGACGGCTTCCTCAAGGACCACCTGCAAACTGCACGCGATGTCGGCATATCGCCGTTCATCGTCGGTGGGTCGGCGCGAGGGTTCATCTGCCAATGCGTCGAATGGGTACTCGGGTCCGCTGGCCCGTGGTTGCCCAAACGTGTCGAGAAACTTCCGGGTGAAGAGCCGATGGTCAGGGCTCAAGAGATCGAAGCACCGGCGGTCGATCGTGTAGCCGCCATCCGGCTCGATGCGAATGACCTGGCGGATCTGCTCAACATACGTCGGCTGACCGAACGCGGCCAGCGCCATGGTGCTGCACTCGCCATCATTGGGCCGGAAGCCCAGAAACGCGGTGAACGCGGCGTAGACCAGGCCTAGCGAGTGAGGATACGCGATGGTCTCAAGTTCACGGATGGCAGGCGTGGATGCTCGATCGCCCCGGACGAGGCCCGTCGTTGTCCATTCGCCTACGGCATCGAGAGTCAGGATCGCTGCGTCCTCGAACGGTGAGGTGTAAAACGCTTGCGCCGCGTGGCTGACATGATGCGGGATGAAATGGACCCGCGACGGATGCACATCGAGCTGCGCGCTGATCTCGTTCTTCGTCCACAGCTTCCGGCCGAGCCATTGCTTCATGGCGGCGACGAAGTGCGGGCCTGAGGCCGGAAAGTCCGCCAGGGTCGAAGTCAGAACCCGGGTGAACTTCACATGGGGTTCTTCATAAAACACCACCGCATGGAGGTCGCGGGAAGAAAGTCCGGCATGTTCCAGACAAAAGTCGATGGCGTAACGGGGCAAACTGGCGTCGTGCTTCTGCCGCGTGAACCGCTCCTCCGCCGCGGCGGCGACGACTTCGCCGTCTGAAACGAGCGCCGCGGAAGCATCGTGGTAGTAGGCTGAGATGCCCAGGATGTGGACGATGGATTCCTTCATCGACTGACATGACCTTTCGTGGGATTCATTCTGTCTCCATATTGTACTTCCTGCCAGGCACGTGGTAAAATTCTCGGTGACGCTGTAGACAAGTGGTGTGGTGAAGCTGTAGACAAGTGGTGTACAGACAACCAGTTTTCGACAACTGGTGATACTGTCGGTGGTGACACAGTAGGATGACAAAGCCGAGTGACACAGTCGAGTAGCCCAATGATGTGGACGCGGAACAAGAGTAAACGCGGTCTTGTGCGCATCATTGCCGTGTTTTTCGGCGTCGCCTTCCTGGTGGCCCTGGGGTTGTTGATCGCCCTCGCTGCCAGCTCTCCCGCCTCTTCGCCGTTGAGCTACTCATTGTACTAACCATGAGGGCCCGATCATGAGCAGAACTCATCTCACGGAAGAACAGAAACGGCGGCGGCGGGCGTTGGCGGTGAAGGTTGCGAAATCTCTTGCCATCGGAGGTGCTTTATTCTCGGGTGCGCGGGTGCAAGCCCACGGAAATGCCTCGAGCCACCTCGAGTCCGCGAACAACTTCGCCGCGTCCGACTACATCCTCGTCTCCTCGCCTTTGTAATACTTCGAGAACTTCGGCAAAATGCCGGTCCCTCCCGAGTACAGCGCCATCGGCGAGGCTGGTTTGACCGTGGTGCCAACGCCGGTCGTCCAAGGAGTTCCCACCGTCCCCGGTCAGGATCTGCTGGTGACCGTCGTCAATGATGGCGAGGGAGTTCTCTTCACGAGCCCAGCGCCGGGCGCAGATGGCCTGCAATCACTGTCGGAGATCTTTTTACCGGAAGCGTTGACCGACTCGCCTGGCTCACAACTCATCTTCACCTACTTCACCGACGTCGACTATGATGGCAACCCGACCGAACCGCGCCTCCGTGTTATCTGGACTTCCACGGGCCAGGATCTCAACGGCGACGGCATGGTCAACACGGTCGACTTCGCCATCTACCTCAACCTGTGGGCAGCCGGTGACCAGCAGGCCGACATGGACGGCGACACCGTGGTCAACACGGCCGACTTCGCCATCTACCTCAACCTGTGGGCAGCCGGCTGTCCGTGACAGATGGCCGAAGGTCGAGAGCGCCACACCCACATGCGGATCAGGAATGTCCC
>JANVCJ010074525.1:0-12069 GCA_026413505.1 Epizoanthus ramosus
GGAATTAGGCCAAACAAAAAAATTGTGTGTCTAACCACACAATTCCTAAGTAATTCAAGTCTTATTCCTATTTATGTAGCCTCTTTGTTGTCATATTCATTCATGATAAAAACAATACTATTCTAATTCTAATTAAATTACGTTAAACTCGGCTATCATCATGTGGCGAATCAATCTTCATGTCTTGGCTCGAAATTCTAAGTACTATGGTGAATGGGATCAGAGCTATACAGCTCAAAACAAAATATTCAACGTGCTCTGGACAAATGGATCAGACTGTACTTGCCACTGTTTAATAACATGTGGTTCGTCGACTGCCACAGCGCATATTCGCGAGGCAAAAACTGGATTATTTAACATTGTTCTCCAGTGCTCATTCAGTAGCCAGGTTTCTGGTGTTCCATATACTACCGATAAACATCCATTTTCAATCTTTTGCTTTTCTTCTTCAGTGGGCACATTGCTGAGGTTGACGGCATTGATACCTAGTACCCTGCAGCTTGCTATTTGGTCGTCGATAAGGTTTAGAAGCGGCGATACAACCCCAACAATGTGCCCTTTGTCATCCAATAACGAGTCAAAGACTAAGGGAAGAGCCTGATATATCAGCGATTTACCATATCCCGTTGGTAAATTCACAAAAATATCCACGAATGGCGTCTTGTTGTTGATTAGTGAACGCAGTAATACGGAATCTGATTTATGGTACTCGCGCGCTGATTGGTGAACCTACGGGAATGGAATGTCCGGTTGCTTTCAGCAGCTGTTTGGGTGGAGCGACTGAGAGGGGAATGGGACTAAGTGTAGGAGCAGCGCCAAGAACGGCTGCGAAGGAGAATAGGTAAAGTGTAGCAGTTTATGCAGGTCGATAGCCTGCAAAGAAACCTTGCAACAAATTCAGAGCATGTAGTAAATCGGGTCCAACCAAGGGAGATGGACCACTCGAACTTTTCGTCTGGCTATTCCCTACTACATCACTGTAAAGCATTCGCCTTCGCCTTGAAGCTGTCAAAGACTTCATGAACATCATTTGCATTATTATTTGTGAAAGGTTGCCGCCGTGAGTATTCCGGGGAGTGTTCTCAGGTGTGGTGCAGTTGGCATTCATACCTGTAATTGCGTACTTGGTGATGTGCTTTTGTCTGTGTGTTGGAGTGAAATCCTCGGTAAATTGCTCTTGTTATTTCTCGTGCGAATAACGAAACTCTGATCCGGTTAAGGTGCTTTTTGTCATGCAGAGATGTTTCCTGTGCAGGTAACACGTTCGTGTGATGTATAAGAGTCACGTTCTTAACTCTTTCCCGTCCAAAGCAAAATAGGGCAAAATTACACTTATCAATATTTTCTGATTTATTCACTCAGTATACCTCTAATTAGTGGAAATATACACATTTTCATAACACCTGATAGATAACCTACAAAAATTGATATTCAAAATCGAAATAATATATTAATTACGTACATAAATTTGCATAACTTAGCATACATTTATCACAAAAATTATAGTATTTTATGATAAAGAGTACCCCAGAGTTGAAACTATGTAAGATAGAGAAACCGTTTAAAAGGAAAATTTTACCTTTATATTCTGGCTAAATGGCTAACAAATTTCATTGAAATTGAACAAACCATATTGAAGATATTTATCATTGAAGACTACTAGTCGAACATGCTGAAATTAGCATAATGTTATAGATTGTGAATTATATCAACTGAGCATACATAATATACAGCTAAGAGCGACTATATTGATTTGAAAACATATTTGTATGCAGATGCTAAAAGAATTGATATTCAGATTTGGAATTATCCATTATTTACATACACAATGTTGCATAAATTAACATAAATTTGCTAAAAAAGTAGTATATATTTGGATAAAAACACAACCAGAGCTGAAATATTGCAAAATAGAGAAACAATTTGAAAGTGCAAATTTTATCCAACATGTCATGTCTAACTTACCATCAAAATTTCATTAAAAATAAACAAATCATAATACTTCACAAAAATTATTGCTGAATAATATAATACTGACATGCTGAAATTAGGAAAATATATTTTGCAAGTTCAATTACATCAACTGAGCTTCCACTATTTATTACAGAACAATAATATCACCCTGCAAATGTCAAAAAGTGTCTCAGTCTCAGTCTTTTCATGAAACTCCTTGCTGTGCCACTCTTCAAAACAGTTCAAATTCCTTTGACAGTGCAAATACTCACACTGAGGGGCACTGCAATATGCATATGTTTGCTTCCGGCCTATGCCTTTCTTTTTGCATACCAGACAATCGTACTTTCTATCCTGGGTGTAGCATAGCATGTGCAATGTGTCAAACTGCCCAACTGGAGGGGCTGGCTGTGCTCTTGTTGCTAGAGGGGGTACATCATACTCAGGAAAGCCACGTAGTTGCCTAATAACTTCCTCCCTGAAGTCAACAAGAGCATAGCCTCTGGGCCTTTCGAGCGCTTCAATTTCTGGATGTCGAGCTTGGTGCTCCTTGAACAGTAAAAAGCCATTCACCACCGCTATGTCGATCATGTGAAAAAACAAAGTCTTCCACCATCTAACACACTTCCGCAGTACATTGTGGGTGGCCAATATCTGGTCAGACCTGTCCACTGCATTCATGTACATGTTGTACCGCTTGATGGCATGAGGTTGTGGCACATGGATTTCCTTCCAGACATTGTTGGTTTTGGCTTTTCTTTTCACAAGAGCATGGTTGTTAGCAATATCAATGGTGGTGAGGATGGAAACAACTTTGTTGTCTTTCCACTGTATGGCCAGCAGGGTGCTGTTGTTTCCCAACGCATGCCGCCACGTTCCACATTTTTTGCCCATTGTTTGCTGTTTTTTAGGCATTCTGGGAATCCTCTTCTACGTTCAGATACAGTGCCTGTCGCAGGGACACCAAGCTCAAATAAGTCATTTACCAACTGACTCGATGTGTAGAAATTGTCAAAAAACAAATGGTAGCCTTGGTGTAGGAAAGGTTCCATAAGTTTTCTGACAATGTCATACCCAAGTCCCTTTTCACTGACATCCCTCCCAGCAGCTTTACCAATGTATACATCAAAGTCAATAGTGTAGCCGTTCGAGCTGTCTGCCAAGACCCACAGCTTGTTGCCCCATTTCGTGGGCTTGTCTTTGATGTATTGCCAGATACCAGTCCGGTGCCGTGATTTGACCATACGTTCATCAATGGCAAGGTTCTGGTATGGCTGGTACAGGCTCAAGCAGCGTTCCTTGAAGTCTGAGAGGAAGGATTCCACTTTACGTAACTTATTGTTCTTGTCTTCCTTGGCTGGGTCTACTACATGAAGGAAAGCCATCAAAGCCCTAATCCGTAGCCGCGACATGATGGACCTTGCCCATAAACCATGGTATAGTGTCTTGGTACTCCAATATTTGTCGTGAGTACCCACCTTGACAATACCAAAATAAATCAGAAGAGCAATCAACTGGTTTATTTCCTCAGGGTTGGTCTCTGTCCAGCTCCCATCTGCTTTGGCATATGCTTGGTGGGTCCCTTAGAACTGCAATATGCTCCCAAGCATAGCTGTTGGTGTGACTAACAATGGAACTCACCATTTGCGCAGTGAAAAACAGCTGAAAAAACTCTAGGGCTGTGGTCATGGAGTTCCTCAGGAGAACTTGACCAAAGTGAGTTCCAGGTGGGCGTTTGGGGGTGAATGGGGGCAAAACATTACGAACATCAGGGTCATCATAGCTCTTTTCTACTGTGTTTGTTTCTCTGAATCTTGAACTGTGGACTGTACCACGTCCCCTTCCACGTCTGTGACCTCATCCACGACCATGTCTGCGACCATGCCCACAACTAACACCAGCAGAAACACCACCACGAGTACCACGTCCTCTATGAGCCCCATGGACATCACCACCTGCACTTCTGGAACTAGCAGAGTTCTCCTTGGCCGTGGCTTCCTTGTCTGCTGGTTCAGTATTATTTCCACCTTCATCAACATCGGGCTCATAATTTGCATCTTGTGCAAGTTCATCATCACTATCAAAACAAAAGACAAATACTATGTTTTAGCTGTTTTGAATTCCTTCATAGATTGTGCATTGTAAAATTCTGACCATACAAATCTCTATTTAGTATTATCGATACTTGAGTTTTGAGCAGCACGTTTACAGCAATAATTCTGAAAAAGTACTGTGTGATATACATAATATAAAGTTACTATCAAATAACAATGAGAATGTAAAAAACTAGCCACATAAAATTCAGTGAGTATTCTCAAAACAAATCTGAATTCAGCATCGTGAAACTCCAGCTTCAAATAAAATGACAAAAGTTGTACAGTCATGTATTGTATATTATTCAGGAATAAAGCTTGGTTTCATGAAGACGATAAAAAAATCCAATCAACATTACAGATCACGCAAAACTTTGCCCAAATTAGCGAAGCTTTTGCAAAGGACGCGGAAACTCTGGTGTGAACAATTGACATCTGATCAGACTCGGAACTCACTGGTGATCGCTTTGATCATTACAAAATAGAAAATTTCGCCTTTTAGTACCAAATCAAATCATTATTTTACCATTTTTTGTTTGTAGATACAAACATCAATTCATAAAAGTATAGTAAGAAGAAATATCAGACATTTCAAAGTGAAATCTCGTCAATTTATTGCAATGTTTTGATAAACAAACATTTGCGGCACGTGTTGTCGCCATTTTGCTACCACGATGCTTTGTCACTCACCTTGATTCTCTGCTCGAACTGAGGAGCTGATGATCAAGTTCACTCTCTTCTGAGCTTGACATTCCTTCTGGATCACTTTCCAGGTTATTCGACTCATTTTCATCATCCGAACCAATGCCTTTTGCAGGGTCTCATGTTCTCATAAAAGAAGAATCTGGCTCGCAAAGCTGGTTCTGCACTGGAGGCGTGCATCCATATATCCTGATTTGTGGTGATGAAGATTGGAACCCTGTCTATCCAGTTGTCCCCTTGGTTCTTTACTGATACTTGGGTGTGGTGCCCTTCCCCGATCTTCTTTAGCATTTCAATGGCACTTGGGGTGAAATTAGGTTCTTCGATTAGGGTCAACCTTACTCCCCTCAGACTCGATTTAGATCGGAAGAATTCGCAACACTGTTCAAAACTAAAATCCAGATAGTCATGCTTGACCAGTTCAAACGCTTTTTCTGTGATGATCTTGTATGAAGCTTTGGAATAAATTTCAAGAAAATCTTCATCTTTGGACTTGTTACATAGCTTAATCAGCTCTTGTGCATCATCTGCGCCAGTATCTAGAATCTTTGCCTTGATGTTATCTAGGTCTTTCTTGCATACACGCTCCTTGGCATTTGTCTTCTCGTCTCTCTTACTGATGTAGTTGGTCATCGCTTCTTCATCACACAATCTCCTCACGGCAGGCAGAGTTGAGCTGCATCGCTGATAGACAAGTTCTCGGGGTTCCGTATAGCAGTACTGTAAAATGGCCGGTAGGTCTTTGACCTTCTGGAACTGCGACAACGGGTCTTTATGCCTGAACCATTTACAAAAGGAGGTATCCCAGTAATCGCAAGTAGTACCGAGAACGTAGTGATAATGGGTACCAACAATTTAAGTACCCTTACAAGGAATGTCATTATCAACTGCGTGTCTGAAGACCAGGATCTCTTTTATACTCTGGCTGGCGTTAATTTTATCCAAGACGCCATCCCACTCCCGGGAAACACCACAATAGTAGAACGTTGACTGACACTGGTGGATGCTGTCGTCTTGGAGGATATAAACCGTATGGTTGTTGAAGTAATTATTTCGCTGTCTAGTGTGAACTCCATTCGGAAGTGTCCATACAGGGCGTGAGTCAATAAAATTCTTACTGGCTCGCATGCAGACATTGTTAGCGCAACCGGCGAGAGCTCCGCCTCCTGGCATGCTCATCATGCAACTGAATTTCTTCTGACCGGTCACTCCTTTTATACCTTTAATGACGTCAGCTTGATTCTGATTGGTTGTTGATGACATCATCTTGATTGTGATTGGTTCTTACCGGATGATTGACAGGAAACCCATTATAGTGTTGAATCCATATCTTCCACTTTTTGTTTTTCCAGTCTCACACATCCGTATCTTCCACTTTTTGTTTTTCCGGTCTCACACACACAACCGTCCGGAACTTTTTTTTTGAAGAAATATCAGACATTTCATCATCCAGGAGAGCCAAAACTTCATCCAAATTCAGTGACCGAGGTCTCTTGGGTGCAGACGCCATTTTGAAAATGGGTGTCACGGGCAGAACGAAGCAATGACACACAGCCAATCGCTTCGCTCATAAGAAAACATTGATATACTAGACATTCTCTGATAGGACAAACACTATGTTCATAATATAACGCAATTTTATGACATTTACATTGTTCAATTAGAAGAAAATAATGGATGACGTCACGAGTACATACGTACTCATTTTTAAAGGGATGAACAGGAAAGAGTTAAGTGACTTTGTGTTCTGCTCAATTAGTCTTCGTATTAATAACATCAGTGTTGAGATGGTCGCTTCGTGGCAGTAATGTTGAATAAAGAATACGGGAATTTGGAAATTTTGAAGAAGCTAACTTTAGAAGCCTATATATTTCGAGAGCCACAAATTTTGGATCACTGTGTGCATAAGTATCACTTCCGGTGTATTGCGGTTTGGATCAATGTCATGTAATACAGATGTGGTGTCCTCAATTGTTGGGCATCGTTCATACACGTTATGTTTTGGACACAATCTGTTTAGACGAAGATATTTTCCATTTGAGTCGCAAAGGAATAATAAACTTGCTTCTGGTTTGTCGTTGCTGAATTTATTTCGTTGATGTTGCTGTTGCTGGTGGGAGGTCTGATTATCCCACTCTGGCTGTCTATGGTTAGGAGTTTCTTTATGTCCGTGAAAGACAGTTGCTTGGGTACTTGTTTTTGGCTGTGCTGTTGTATGTGATTTTGACTTTTTGTCTTTGGCTGGAAGACTCGTTACCGACTTGCGATCAATTTCCTCCTCATCAGTTTCACTCTCATCTTCCAAGTCACTCGAGTCGGTCTCATCAGTTTGTCTTTGCCTTTGAGCCTTTAACAGCTCGACATCTTCAAATAAAGATGCATACTTTACTTCTAGGGAGCTTTGATTATGCTGTAATGTTTTGACTTGCTGTGTTAGCAACGATTTGCAATCTTGGAGTTGTTTACAGGTTTTCTTTATATCTGCTAATTCTCTCTTCAGTGTTCTATTTTCCTCGGAAAGGGAGTAAATTTCTGCGTTGTATTCCTGTTTGTTTACTTTAATGGCATTGTCAAGCTGCTTCAGCTTCTCTCTAACATCTGATAGTTCTTCCATGTAAATGCACTTATCCAGAGTCAGTCGTATGTCTACCACTTCCCTCTCTAATACAGACACAGTCTATTTCATAGTTGACAGAGAGTTTGTGTGGCTTGGGCTTAACACACATTGTTTGTTTGACTTTCGGGGTGATTGTGGATTTGATCGGGTGGTTTTGTTTCATCATCATAGCCGGGACGAGCGTCATAATCACATTCAGTTGTCTCATTGACCTCATCAATTTCATCAGCTTCCAGGGATTTCATTCCTTGCTCATTCTCAGCAATATCTATGATATGACTTGAGTTTAGCTTGGATGTTTCAGTGGCATTGTTAACTTGGTAAAAGAATTTGTGTTCTTCAAAGATTTCAAATTTTTCACAACACTCACCACGTTGAAGGCTGTTTACAATTGTTACAAGAACAGCCATCTCTTTGCTCCCCCACTCATGACAGAATTTTCCTTGGACTTGAATTCTACCAGTTGTAAGAAATACTGTTATGGCAAATAGTAAAATGTCAGCAGACGAATCTGTGTAGTGTGTGTGAATAACTACCCTTTCACATTTGTCTTCACTGACCGCAGTGTTCAGTTCCTGCCATCTTACATTTATGTGCTCAATGTGTGAATTCAGAAATTTGAGATAACGAAACATTACACTTTTTCTGCAGGTGTCGCATTATCGCTGTGCCTGCTGCCACGTTCCTCAAAATACTGATTTACATCCTCTGATCGCCAACTCAGAGGCCTAACCATAATGTCCTGAGAATCCGGATCAGACTCTTCCGAAGATATCATCTCCATTGTCAGGCTTGGAAATAATCGGTTCTCTTTTTCTGCTGCCAAAACCACTCTTTCCTGGATACTAGTTTCTGAGGAATACAAGAAATATACATGCTAAAAACTTATCCAATATGTCACTATTATTTTATTAGTACAAGACAAAGTATTTATAATAATAAAGAATAATAAGTTAGTATAGAGCAGAATAATGGCACAGGTCATGGATAAATATTTCAAAATAAAAACTATGGCTGTTTCGTTTCAAAAACAAGGATTACAAAGAAAAACACAGAACATTGACGTGTTCCAGAAGAAAACTGAGCACCTGCCCAAGAGATAACTGGGTTCTGAAACCCAGAAATTAATAACAGTACAGCCTCAAATAAAAGCCATATAGCTAGAGTGGAAATTAAAGTTAAAAATAATTAATCATATCTATATTATTATTAGGGAGTTCAGAGTTCAATTGTTGTACTTTTGTTGTACTTACCCGTGTTTTACGCTGGCTGTGTCTTTGCTTCTGATGGTACTGCTCAAGTGTGCCCTCTGTATCACGCTTCTCTTTTCCTTTCTTTGTCTTAAATGTGGCTCCATTGGCATCTGACAGAAACATAGGGAGCCCCTGGCTAACTTGTGGAAATATATTTATATGTAATGTTTATGTCACAGCTGATGCGTGTGGTTTCTTCTACTTCTTCCCCCATATTGGCTGCGAGCTTGTATCAACATTCTCTTCACCTATGATGCTTTGTTCAGTACTCTGACTGCTCTGTAAATGTAGTTCCCCTGTCATGTTGTTCTTTGAGCTTGGCTCCGCTGGATTTGTAAGTTTGTTTGTGGTAACATCATTTAGCATTTGCTTAGCATTGATACAACTTTGAATTATATTTATTTTTGTCTCTACTATCTCAGTCTTTGATTTTGCTTTACACTGCTCACTTTCCATAACTATGACATTCATTTCCCAGTGAGCGGGGACCTCCTCGTCTAAATGTTTAAAGTGTTTGTCACCCCGACAAGTAAAGGATTGATATATACGTTCGATCACCAAGTCCAATAATAGCGATGTGTTATGAATGCAAACTGTGGCAATCTTATCAACTGTAATAGTTATCTCGCCCTCGTTTTTGGATATTTCTCACTATCTCGAGCCTCAGCACAAAAGTCAAAACGCTTAATGGTGGATCGATCTCTGTAAATCATGTGATGAAACATGCGATGATCTTTCGTAGTTCGGCTCGGAAGCCAGAGTGATCGTAAGTTTCACGAATAATTAATTATTTCAGAATCAGAATGTCTTTCATCCTGAAATAATTTTATAATCTTTATGAATAAGCTGATTTTAATCCACTTAAGGAATTGAGGGGTACAGTTTAACAGAAAACATAATTTGTATTCTAAAACACTCACCGTATTATTTTGAAATCCAACACGATGACTGGCCGATGTTCGATAAGGTTTGTCCAGCCGCGAATAGAAAGTGAAAGACCAAATGTTTGTAAAACCTCAAACTACCGTGACTGCATGGTATTGAAAACAAGTCCACCATTCCCTACACTTCACATTTTGCCATAAAACCTTGTGTTTTGCCGATGTCTCCTGTAAAACACTCCGGAAGCTGAACTGTCAAGATGAACTACACTCTCAATCTCAAGTGTGAATTACTCGCCCCATGCCTTTTTCGTCTTTCCGAAGATTACACGAATAGCGATAAAATATCGATTTGCTAACAGGAGGATGGCTGGCTGGCAGGCAGGCTAGCCATTCATTTTTTTCCCACTCTTCACAATAACTCGTTCCTGTGCTTCGCGCATCCACGAGTTAAAAATGATTGTGACAAAAAATTAACTTATAATATTCTTGCAACTAAATACATCTAAATACATAAAGATCAGGTCACTTTTTCTGTTTTACAAACATCCTGGCAAAAACCTATGATCAGAGGGGGAGTTCAAATATTCTTCGTTTTCACGTGACGTCACATCTAATTATGCAAGAGTTCGTAACCCTGAAGTCAGCTTTGCTGGTCTGGATTTTGTGGTCGCGTGTGCAAAGAACTGTCAGGTTCGAGCCACGGATGAACGATATTTTTTGTCTTTTAAGTGTTTTAATGGGTTTTCTTTGTGCATTCAAAGGCTGTGGGCACAATACAGCAAGGGACAGCCATATGTATAGGTTTTTTAGATTCCCAGCAGTAATAAAAAACAGGGTAAAAGAAATTCGTGAGCTGAGCAAGGAGCGAAGGAGATTGTGGATTCAAAGAGTTTGTAGGAAAGATTGCAGCGATAAAAAAAGCTGAAAATAGCTGTGTCTGCAGTGAACATTTCATCTCAGGTTAGTAAAAAGCTGTATTCCTTGTAGATGTTATGTTTGGATTGAGAAAAAGCAATACAGTTTTTGAATTATGAAAAAGGTCACCAGGTCACGAATAATGGCCACGTGTTTACAAAAGTGATTTGTCATCGACGAACCAGGTCTTCAATGGGGTCTCTCTAGCTCGTTGAGAGTGGTTCACTCTCGCTGTAACAACAACTCTACTCGTTCCAGCTACTTTTTTTTGTCTGAATGGTGTTTACCCATCCAGAGACAAAACAATTATAACCTTCCATCGGTTTATACGCTTTCATCTGTTGACCATTCGCCCACGATGTCTGAATTACCAAGTAGTTGACGATGTCAGGGTATTGAACACTTGGATAATCTGCCACGTTATCGCTACAATCGCACTTTTTTAGCGTATACGGATCAAATCCACACAGCCGAACCTTTTCCAGGTATCTCGCTTGCGCCTGGTCCGTCAGACCGGCATAATATTCTGAAAAAGCTAGATTTACATCGGGATTTGCACTCACAGACGCTATTTTCTTTTGTTTGGTTGTCCACCAACATGGCGGTCGAGTATGACGTAACGAATTTTTGTGACGTAATTGCAAACGAAGAATATGTAACTGAGCCTCATTGCTCGAAAGTCGGTTAACGTTTTAAACCAATAGTTTTAACAATAGTTTTAAAATCTTAAAATATTTTAACCTACGATTGGGTTTACTTCCTTACTGACTGATTTGGGATTCATGTCGGATTTACGTTATTGTGTTTCTGAGGAATCTTCCACAATTATATAGGCACCGCACCACATATTCCTAGATGGAGAAATCAAATTTAAAATTTGGCCTAGTCATGCAATGGTTAATTAACGTTAGCCGACTTTCGAGAAACCAGACCAGATAGTTTGCTGTGTAACCTGACAGTTTTCTAACAGTTGGTTGTTTGTGTTGGTAGAAATGCTCAACAACGTAACGCATCAATAATTGTATTCATATTCCGATTGTATTTCCAGGGCAACCTTACAAAGCCTCGCCAGTAATGCACTGTTTTTAACATTGAAGTGTATATGACACAACAATGAGTGGTTATCTATCTTTCTTATCGTTTTATATTTGAAACGATTGGTAGAAAATGCTAACGTTGGTGCAACTTTGCTTTTATTTGAAAATTATTGTCTCGTATTGTATGAAAAGTGAGTCAATGATCTATTCAGAAATTCAATCTAACATATATGTTCTCGTCCTCACAAAGGGTACACCAATTACAAACCCTATTATTCGCCCAAATATAACAGAATTAATTAATGGGCCACATATATTCTGGATTCCAACCCTTTGGATTGTGGATTCCAAAACCGAATATTGGCCGTATTCCGTATTCCAGCCCCACGATTCTGGATTCCAGCTTCAAATATTTGCTGGATTCTGGATTCCGGATTCTCGTACATAAGGAGATATATCTAAACAAGTATATACTTATCATTTCTGGATGTTTACTGCATATAACATTTTACTGACTATGAATGAAAACGATGATGTGTATTAAGAGCTACTCTCTGTAAAATTCGACTAAAGTTGGACACGACCAAAAATCGAATTCCCTGAGTTTTTGTCAGG
>JANVCJ010074536.1:0-12069 GCA_026413505.1 Epizoanthus ramosus
CCCCCCCCCCCCCCCCGCCCGCCCGCTCTGACCGCTTGTTTAAAGTATCGAATCAAATCAGGTTTTCTACCGAATAGTCATTTCAGGGACATGGAAACTCGCCTTTCTATATCAATGAAGATTACTATTGAAAAGAAAGACACTTCATTATAACCTTCAAGCATATTATATCTACAGTATAACAACAGCAACTACAACGGTAACTGAATAATTATAATAATAATAATAATAATAATAATAATAATAACAATAAATAATGAAATGTATATTTCGTGCCTTCGTGTTTCATTTAAATATGTTCACACGCTCATTTAGGACCGAAAGTTCTTGAGTCAGAGGCCCCAGTCAATAAAACAGCAAGACAGAAATATACTGTTCACAATTGTTTGATTCAACAAACAATTTCTCGCCAACAACAACAAAATGCTTAAAGGCTGTTAGATGAATCGGTGATGTTGGCCCTGTACTATTGCCTGATAAGATGAAGATGATCATGGGAACGAATCTGGCCAATGGGGGCGAATCATACTTATAAAAATGGAAAGTAAACTACTGATATATTTCGTTTGGTAGTATAGTTTTACGTCAGTACTAGGTAATTTGCAATGTTCTCTTTCTTTTTTGTCTTCAACGGGGGGTGTATATACTGATTCACAAGGTGCCTTCAATCGAGTGGGGGCGTTCTAATAACAAACAGACGCAACAGGACGAATAAACAAACAAGTATTTACAATGCCTCTCTGAGCAATACGATCTATTCCAGAATAAGTACAACAATACACCTGATAGAAGCACAAATGATATCATGCACTGAGCTAGTAACAGCTTGACACCTAGTTTTTCATATTTTTCTTCAGTAAAAAAGAATGCCAAACCATCAGATAGTTGCCTACTGTCTCCATGCAGTTGTAATCGATTTTCATTCTTGCCGACTTGATTAAGACGATTTCTAAGCAGAACGAGCACCTGTCTAAAATGAGGTAATTTCAGAAAAATATTTAAAACAACTGAAGTTTTAGCTTCCCCTTTTCTAGTTATTTCAGAATCGTCCAACAAAGTTTATTAATTACAATTGCATTGGTAGATTTTTGGTCGTTTGGTTTCCGGTTTGTATCAGAAAAAGTTTCCTCTCAAACGCATATGTATTTATTTTGGCTTTAAATGATGCAAAAGTAAAACAAAAATGTCCTTCATTATTCATAGCTGTCATTTCATTCGAATCAGAGAAATTGTATATAGTGTTGATACTATCAACTTGGCAATACAAATTTTGAAAAAGCAAACGACTTTGAAGTTAGGGTGAATCGATCAAATTAATGTTTGTTCATAAACAATTTTAAAACATAATCTTGCTTGCCACAAATTTCACTAAGTACTCAGCGATTACAACTCGCTTTATTTTATAGCATGCAACAAAATTATGTTTTTTAACTTTATATAACTCAAAGGCGAAATACATATGGGCACAAAATTGCTATCCCGCTGAAATATTTGTGATGAGTGTATTGTGATGTAAGCGGGCAAATTCAATGTTGCCCTCAAGCTGCCATTTACTTTCATGCAGAAAAGATACCAACTAGAATGTCATTCTGATGCAGTTTAAAGTTAATGACGTTCAATAATTATACTCGGTTTGAATTGTGAGCAAGGATGAGTTCACAAACCAATAAATTACAGAAGTTTGTTATAGTAATAATGGTGACCTGCCCAAACATCAGCCGATCAAAGACATCTCGATCTTCATGTTAAAACGTAGTCTGTGATCTACAAAATAATTATTCTTATTTGTTACAACAGCTCTTTGTTTTCTCAGAGCTCATACTTATAATTAATTCCGAACTACATCACCGAGTTTATAGGAGAAATTATTCACATGCTATTGAGCAATGGCAGTCTCTGGCGACTCGCAACGTGAAGACATTATTATCGTGAACGTAAGCGGTGCTGTCTTTGAAGTACGAGACGCGCTCTTAAAGCAGTTCCCCAACACTCTGCTTGGATCACCGACAAAGAGGTTGAAATATTTCGATTCACACAGAGGACAGTATTTTTTTGATCGCCACAGACAAGCCTTTGAAGCCATTCTGTTTTTCTACCAAAGTGGAGGGCGCATTAACCGTCCTGAAAACGTCCCCGAAAAGGTATTTGTGGAAGAAATCAATTACTTTGACATTTCAGAAGAAATCGAAACTGTCTCTCAGATGTACAAAAGTGTGATACTTGGAAGCAAGATTGGTGCGGACGACTTGCATCCGTGCCAGAGAAAACTTTGGGAAATATTCGAGTTTCCCCATTCATCTTCAACAGCAAGAAGTGTGGGAATTTTCTCACAATTCATTATTATATTATCGTTGGTAACTTCGTGGGTTAGAACCGTGGGATATCTCCAAAATATGCTGGAAAATCAACTTAACGACAACATCGTCGATAACAGAAACGCAGGCTTCGTAGACTTTGCGAATGATTTCTGGAGTTGTTTCGACATGGTCTGCTATGGCTGGTTTACTCTGGAGTGTGCCGTGAGGTTCTGTTTTTCTCCCAGAAAAGGTGTCTGTTTTCAAACATGGGTTGGGATAATTGACATACTAACGATAGCGTTCTTTTATGTTCTGTTAATAGTCAAGATCGCATTCCCCGGCGCAACCACGATACTGAACGTTCTGGAGACATTGTGTGTAGTGCGCATGTTCAAACTCCTACGCTACTCTGGAAGTCTTCAAATAGTTGTTTCAACGTTCATATCTGGCGCCAGGGAATTACAGCACTTGATCCTTTTTGTCTTCGTGTTTATATTACTCAGCTCGTCTGCGGTATACTATGCCGAGCTCGATGATACTGAAAGTAACTTTACTAGCATCCCGAGTGCCTTCTGGTGGTCCGCTATCACTATTACAACCACTGGTTACGGCGATATGGTGCCAGTAACGGTCAGCGGTAAAGTAATTACAGGATTGTGTGCCATATTTGGAACTTTGATTATAGCGCTTCCGTTATTTCGCTTTGCGGCAAAGCTGAGAATGTTCCTGATTTCGATTGAAGACAGACATGCAAACCGGTGATCAAACAAGAATGGAAAACAAACGTGTCCTGAAATAGGAGGAAATTCTCTTTATCCGATGTAAAATTCGGAACTAGCGAATATTAGGTCGATCAGAAACTATAGTTCGCGGCCACAGTTTGATGAGGGCTATGAATCTCCGTTGAGAATTCTTACGCATTGCCATGTTGAACATGGTTTTATCATAGCAGCCTGCTACGATGTGTTGCTCAAAGTTTCTTCTAGGGAGAAGGTCAAAACACATGGCTTCTCGAGGCCTCCATTGTTGAGGAGGAGTACGCTTCGTCCTCGTCGATCTGTCTCCTTCGGACAAATCAAAATTTTCACTAGTTTACCCCCTCACTAATAGGTGATCAAAGATGGGAGATGAAAGATGGGAGATGAGAGATGAGAGAAGGCGCCAAGCGCTGGTGGAAACATACGACCTTATCTGTGACATGTGGTATTCTTGACTTGCTCAACAACGGCAATCACTTCAGTTCCTCGAATTGTACTTCAAAAACTAAACCCTACAAATGCTTTAGGCGCTTCGCATAATATAAAAATCAACACAGGATAAATATTTAATATATATGTTAAAAATGTGCTAATTTTAAATGTATAGCACTGAAGAAATTTATGACGTAATAGTGAAATAGGGCAATTGCTAAATTCATATATTTACAACAAACCCATATTTATCCGGGTTCCATAGAACTAATTTATCTTGCTCAGCTATAAACTAGTTAGAGAGTGAACGTGCCCAAAACTATGTCAACAATAATAAGATATCATATCCCAATTGCAATAAACCTCCTCTGTAAATGACAAATGCAATAAAATTCATTAAACAGTAAGAATACCGCCTCCCTTGATCGCCCTACATATGATAAAATGGCTATTACTGTAGCTAAATCTTCCTCTAGAAAGTCCACTCGTCCTTCTTCTTCCTTCCTCCAAATTATTATTACAGTTTTAATTTTTCACCTTTTTTTAAAAAAAGGTAAAGTGGTGCATTTATATTGCGCCTTTTCCATATGAATATGCTCAAAGGCGCATTGCAATAATCAGTTTACCCCCATAACATATTGGAAATATTATGCAAATGAAACGTAATTCAAAATCCGATCTTCAAGGTGTTTGGTTAATATCTATCTATTAACATCTATCTTTATCTTAAGATGTGCCCAGGTAGTACGACGGATGTAGCACTTACTTAAAACAGCACTACTATGAAAAATAATTCTTAACTTTTTGGCAAAAATGGATTATCTATCTTTGCCCATAAGAACATATTTGCGAAGCAAGACAAAAGAATATATAATTGACAGCAAGTATTAGTCTCAGTGTTTCGCAGTACCGACCATCTGCCAATAATATGGCGGAATTTTGAGAGAGATTTGGACAAGCCACATGACGTCATATACTCAATACGCTGATGGTGACATATGTAAAATTACACATCAATGCCATGAAATATGTGTTTGGATTCATTTATTTATTTATTCATTTCTATTTTGCCATTACAGTATTTACATTATCAATATGCATAGAACATTATACAGGAAACATTAAAATAGAATTATATATTTAATTTAAAGAGTTACAAAATTACAATTTCTTCTGTGTATAGATGGAAATCAGATATTTTAAAAATATGGATTGATAAACTCCCGTTTCTTCTCGGGCATTCTTCCAATTCCAGCTCGTTTCTGAACTACACATGTACAAGGACAGAAGAGATAAGTAAATGTATGGTTATGTGAGAGTGATATATAATATAAGCGGAATTGTTATAAAAATTAAGCGGGTCGAGTATTGATGAATATTGCAAAACCTTGGATTTCGTAAACAAAATAATTAGAAATTAGATTTACTTCAATTTCGACTGTATCCAACCTTGTTTGAATGTATTCTCAACTTCTGGGCTTCCCGTACATGACGTGTTAGCTATACACGTAATAAAAAAAATCTTATCTATTAATATAAATATATAACGATTTGTACTTCAATTAAACTGTGCATTGTATACGATGTAGTGTGCCATTTGTAACTTTAAAAAAAATCACTAAGATATCGCAGGCTATTGCGGTAAGATATTTGTAAAGGAGACCAATAATAGAAAGCATATGGGGGGCACCGATACTCCGTGTCCTCAATTGATATCCTCTAAGCGTTAGGATTGTCTCTTTGGCCTATATATGCCAATGAGTACCGGACAACAATGAATATCCAAAGTAAAGAACAATATGGCTAGGTCTTGTACAACCATACCAACTGTATGAACGGAAATGAAATTGTTGATTCTAACTCAGCGCAGCTGCTTTTGCGTAGGCCGTACATGATCTATTCTTCAATTTAGCATTCGAGCCAGGGGAACTGACGGGCGTCTTTTTACTCTCAAAACAGTCTTGTTTACATCGATGGGGAATCATGGCGATCGAAGTCAAATTCATCTTTGCGTGGGCCAATATATAGATCGCCTGCGTATTGTGATTTTAAAAAATCTCAATTGCCTTGAGTAACAATTTGCAGTTGGCTTTTGGCTTGTACATTTTTTATGAGAACAAGAACAACTGACATGAATATGAATTTTTATCGTGTGTGATATTTCTGTTTCCTTAATGAAAAAGTTGGAATTAGTTTAGCTTCATTTGCATTGGGCGAAAACCGAGCAAAAAAGAAATAAGGTTATATATGTATTGTGTATCTAGGGTGGTCAGTAAGCATAGTCTTAGCTTGTAAACGAAATAGCTAGTACCATAGTAGGAACCTTGTAATATCGAAAAAAGAAATTACCCAACAAGTGATATATAAGCATGTCAGTTCCATCAAAAGTACCACTACACGGTCGCCTTCACCATTACCGTCACCCTCACCCTCACCATCACACCATCACCATCACAATCATAATCACCACCACGACCACAATCACCATCACCATCACCGTCAACGTCCCCGTCAACGTCGCCGTCACACCACCATCACTGTCACCGTCACTGTCACTGTCACCATCAGCGTCACCGTCACCACCATCGCCATCATAATCATTATCATCATCATCATCACCACCGCCACCATCACCGTCACCGCCACCGTTACAATCACAATCACTAGCACCATAACCATAACCATAACCATAACCATAACCATAACCATAACCATAACCATAACCATAACCATAACCATAACCATAGCCATAACCATAACCATAACCATAACAATAACAATAACAATAACAATAACAATAACAATAATAATAATAATAATAATAATAAAAGCTAATAGGCTACGCTGGGCGCCCTCTCAGCGTGAATACTCTCTTTTTCTTTTCTTTTCCTTAAAAAAGAACATTGCAATTGTCTTTCTTGTTCTCGTCCTATGCTCGTCTTGTGCTCGTCTTGCGCTCGTCCTCTGCTTGTCTTGTCCTCGTCTTGTGTTCGTATTGTTCTCGTCGTATGCTTGTTTTTTACTCGTCTTGTGCTTGTTTTATGCTCGTCTTGTGCTTCTTTTGTACTTGTCTTGTGCTTGTTTTTTGCTCGTCTTGTGCTTCTTTTGTCCTCGCCTTGTGCTCGTCGTGTGTCAGTCTACTCTTGTGCACATCTTAATTGTTTCGTTTCACATGTTTCGTCTAAGTTGACTCTATCGCTTGCCGTCTATTTGCATTTTGTCTTTCGATTCGGATGCAAACATAAACATTTCATTTTATTATGATTCATTTGAAATACAAGCTGACAACTACTTGTCGCATTATCCGTGACCTCCTGCTGGCTGGACACACCATCAAAGGCTTCTGTTGGGAAAATATTTAATATTTCCCTTCCTTATAAAGTTTTTATATAGTCCTTATATAGTCCGTATGAAAATTGGGATGTAGCTCCGTGATTCTTCTTGTTACATAATCGATTCTTCTGACTGCCATATTAAACGCGTCTTCTATGGCTGAGAACTAATGAGTACAAAGACGCTAGCATTTCAAATAGAACAACTAAAGTCCAGCGCCACATACGTCAAAAAACGTAGCTAGAATTTAATGAAAATTTTAACTTCTCCGCATGACTCTGTTCAACAATTGTGACCTTAAAAATGTATGAGTAATGACAATAGCAGAAATATACGGTTAGCTCTGACAACCACTGAAAGCAATTTATATTCTTAATAATAATTTAGTTTCATTGAACATCAGAATATCACAACTAAAGAGTATTGAAACATATTGTTCGCTAAAATAAAGGTATATAACTACGATGAACGCTTTGTAAAATCGAGAAAAGAAACGCCTTCGACAGTTGTCATCTTCACGGTAACATTATTCAGTGTGTTGCATAATTGGCTGTTTAAGAAATTAAAGGAAAACAAAATATTTGTTAAAGTATTTGGTGAGTAAACCAGTTTTGTCTAAGTACACTTATTTCCTTACTTAAAACAGGTAAATTTGATTACTGAAGCCTTAGTAATTTTAAATATTTGATGATTGAGTCTGTGGGAACATCGAAAGTCTCCTTATTAATAGCTGATAAGATTCTTATTAATCGCTTTTGTAGACGAACTGGCCACTTCAGGTTAGAAGGGTGTGCGGAACCTTATAATCTCTAAATGTAGATTTCGGTCATGGGGTTCAAATCCCGTTAGGGATTCAGACTTTTTTTCTGAGTTTATGAGTGTTCCAACATTCTTTCCTTGAGGTATATGCCACGCTCAATAAATCTACACTACAACCATTGTATATTGTATGGCTCGTCGAACCTTGCAGTGAGCAGGTCACCAGTCAGCTCAACATCTACAAGAACCAAGTTAATTGAACTAGCTCCCCAACAGTCTCTAAAGCTCAGTGGGTAGAGCATCCGCCCGGTGTTCGGACGGTCATGCGTTCAAATCCCGTTAGGGACTCAGAATTTTTTCTGAGTTGAATGTGCATCTTACGTTCTTTTATCCAGTAATGTTTGTTGAATGTGCATCTTATGTTCTTTTATCCAGTAATATTTGTTGTTTAAATTAGAGAGTCACCTGTTTGTCCTCAGGCTAGACACGTATTTGAGTGTATGATGTTGGACGGGATGTGAGAGAGGGAGTAAGTTGAGAATGCAGACTCCCTCGCAGTTCTAACCGGCTTTACTTGTTGTTGAGCAGAGTTAACTACATCATTCGTTTATGTGCATCTATTATAAAATTACAACAGAATATTAGGTTTCCTGCCTTTTGGAAATGCTGCTGTCGTATGTCATCTGTTGTCAAGACAATGTTAAGAAGCACTTTATTATGCGAACTTTTCTTTTCCGACGAGGTGAGTTTCACGATCTGTAGTTTCGTCGTAACATTGGTATCGCAATTTGTGATCTATCGCGTAACTAGTTGGTATTTGACACAATTTGTTGTGCTGGTACGATTATCCGGCTAATTTTTTAAAAAGTTATTTTTAGTTCATCATAATGTTAAAAAACGTACTGTAAAACAAAAGTGTTAGGGTATTGTATACGCATCCGCACTGTTGTTATCAAATATAAATTCATGCATTTCCATGTTCATTTTGAAACATAGAAAGTCACAGAAAATATAGATATCAAAGTTAACTTAAATTGTTACCAGATATACAAAGTATGTAGATTGTGTTTGAAACAATTCGAAAAACCACGATTGTCGTCGGCCTTTTCATCGCAAAAGACCCCAGTACATGATTCGCTGTGTTGGCCGTATATAACGCTCTTGTTGGAATTCACGATGAAAGTTAGAAACAAGATTTTTCAGATCAAGCGGCTAATCATTGGACACTGCTATTATGCAAGTCCCAAGCGGGGATAGAGCCTGAATGCAAATCATCTGTCTGCGCCTTTAGATCCAAACTTGACAGGTATAGCGATCTCACGAAAGAACTGAATCAAATTAGTTTCAAACTAGTTGACGGTATTTTCAAACGTTAATTGACACTTTTCACAGAGTTGAGAAACTATATTATATGGAATATTACATTGGTGACGTTTATCAAATGTTCATTTTTTATTTTATCCCCTATTTTAGTTTATACTATTGTTGATTTTTAAAACCATGTAATTCACTCTTCTCAAAATTATAATTAGTCCATCGTTATAGTGCACCTGTCTAAAATAAATAGGTAGCATTTGAAACTATATTGGCCATGCAAAATAAACAATGAAAAATATTAAAATGTCATCCCTCCTTCTATGCTGTTCTTGCAGTTGCTCTCGCCAAACTTATTCCTAACGAAATCAGTTGGAACTTATTCTATAACGGGGTGCTAAAGAGAATAAACATGGTCAGTGCTAAGGGACATCAAAGGTGCGTTTTGTGCATATAAAAAGGTTCTAATTTCGTAAACAATGTTTCTCTTTGGACAAAGAAAAAGCATTGTTGCAGTTTAAGACAAAATCATGGTCCAAATAACTAGGACGTTACAAAAATATAGAAATGAAAATATCAGACTTGCGCACATTGGTCTGTCAAAAATATGATGGAAGAGACTTGTTCAAAATGGTTTGATGAATCATTGGAGGAAGTTATGTGAAGAAGCTGTTTAGTTCGTCTAACAACAGGTGACGAGGAATATTATCTGTGGTATAGGCTTTTCCGGCTTTTTATAAGAACAACTTTATTAGAACAATGAAGCTCAGATCGCCCAAAATTTAAGAACAATTTAAGAACAATCTGAGGCTGGGAAGACTCTGAGACATAACAAAGCTCGAAGCCATAACTATGTTTCAAGACGAAACCATGATATCATTTCCCGCGCTTAATTTGTTTTCATTTCACATTTGAATCTCGTTGCCACGGCATAAATCCTGGGTGCGAGGTTGTGTTCATTTCACTTTTTTTGTTCAAACGTACTACAGCAATCTTACTAATTATAGAAATAAGAACAATTTAAAAACAATCTGAGGCTGAAATGTCCAAAGTATATTAAGGAGAATGAGCCTCGGCCAAAATATCTGGTTCTTATAAAACAAAAAGTGTGTAATAGTTTTTCAAGATCTCTGTTGTTGTTGTTGTTGTTGTTGTTGTTGTTGTTGTTGTTTCTGATATTCAATAAATGTTTTCGCGAAATCAGCTCCTCAACAGTCGGAGTGCTATTTCTCCGTATTTGTAAAGCGTGTTGCAAAGGCCAGAGGGATTTCAATAACTAACGCTGGAAGCAGTGCAGTCTAAGTGATCGATAGTTTTAAGAGTTACTTCAGTAGTTCCTGAATTAGCGTTTACGTGCGGGCATTTGAAAGATTCTGGTTCGATATCGGATGGCAGTGCTCCTCTGACAAAGGAGTTACGTAAAGTTTTGTCGCGATTGGTCGAAATTAGAGGCAGCCTAGGAAAAATATGAGCAATTTCAGGTTCTTATAGCTAATCTTATAAAGTGCTCCTTTCATGTTCTCAACTCATATTTATTTACTGTGGCCATAGTTATTGGAGGGACTGGTTTATAGGAAACTCGGCGAGTCCTTTGATATATGTTTTTGTTCTCTATATGCTTTGTTTTTTGGCCTTGACCCTGCACAAAACACAAAAGGTTTCGAAATGCAAATGAACGACTATCCGACTTAATGACGTCAGTAAATTGTCTTAATTGATCCAGATATTATCAGTAAAAAGTTTAAAAACGAACTTTGGGTAATAGAAACTATAATATTAAAGCAAAAAATCCCCCAAAAACTATATTCAAAGAAAAATGTTCTCAAATTTTTCCAGACCTGTCACTCAAAACATGGTCGCCATGGAAACAGATTACATAATATGGACAACTTGGTCAGATCAAAATGTTCCCTGACAAATTTAGGAAAACTCATGAGGTTTCAGCATTATATCTTGAGTGGTTCTTTAATCACAACGGTTTGAAATCGAGGCGGGCACTTTCACCCCCCCCCCCCCAGTCTGAATAGGGTTAAAGGATTTGCCGTTCTCCACTCCTTAGTCCTTATGTTTCGGCAAGTACTGATACGCTTACCGACTAACGGTATTATACGGATTAATAATCCCGTGTGTTTCAAACACACTCGCAATCATACTGGACACAAGCGAGTCTTTACATTAAATTAAATTCCTGGCTCACTTCTTCCCGTCCAGATCGTGCACATGTCCCAGCGGCCATTTGAAAGCCACTTGGTGCAGAAAACCCATGACGTCACACCGGGAACACTTCCATGTATAGGATGATCTACCGCTGACACAAAAACCTTCATGGCGCAAGTCTTTTTCCAGAACTGATGTAAACATTCGGCAGTCAGGGATATCCTCTTCGGGTATGATAAAATCTACTGGAGAAATCTCCGGACCAATGTAAAACCCAAGTCTTTTACCTCCGTCGTCCGCACAGAAAAAATTATGCTTTGGAAACGTGTCATCGTCTCGAATGTCTGGTGTGAAGCTTCGACAAAAGCTGACTGCGCTTGCGTAGTCCCGCTTCGAAAGGTATCGGACTGCTGTTATGACGCAATCTTGTCCGAGGCTATATTTCAAGACATCGGTGTATTTTCGTTGTACAATTTCTAGCGCAGTGTTCTTCCATATATGATATTTCTTTCCAATGGCTGACTTTTGTTCTTCAACTTTTCCAAGCGGCAAGACAGAAGGGTAACATTCCAACACTTGCACCAGACCCTCAATTCTGTAGTATTGTGCTTCTCGATACACTTGCATCGCTACAGATGCTGGGGGAAGCTGGGTCGAGTCACGCAAGTAATTGAGTATGTGACAGAAGCACGTGCCGTCACGGTCGATGAAGTATCTGCCATCTTTGTCCGCCTCGACTTCAAATCTACCGCTGAACATGGATGCGAGCATGGAGTCTTCATCCTTAAGTAGTGTTGAAAGACGCGTGGTGAAGAAATGGCCTCCGACATTTAGACTCACTATAGCCGGCAGCTGGTTGAAATGGACAGAATAACGGTATAAATAAGTAAAAGGAAAGGAAAATGTTTCTCATTATGAATGTGCATGCTTTTTTTTGAACAAATGTATGTATGTATGTATGTATGTATGTATGTATGTATGTATGTATGTATGTATGTATGTATGTATGTATATATGTA
>JANVCJ010074547.1:0-12068 GCA_026413505.1 Epizoanthus ramosus
TAGCCGGGGGGACTAGTACCTGGAGGGGCAGGAACTGGCGGGCAACTGGGGCGGCAATGCTGCTGGGATGCTGGGCCTTGAAGGGGAAGTATCCCGGGAGCAGTTTCACCAGCTATGCGACAACATCAATCCTGCGACCGGGAAGCGTCTGACAGCCCGGAACAGATCAAACCGCCGGGTAGGCTACGACTTCAACTTCCACTGCCCGAAGTCAGTAAGCGCCGTTTATGCCTTGACCGGAGATGATCGGATCATGGAGGCCTTCCGTGCTTCGGTGCAGGAAACCATGGAAGAGCTGGAACAAGACACCGAATGCCGTGTCCGTGACAAGGGTCAGAACGCATCGCGTACCACGGGCAATATGGTCTGGGGCGAGTTTGTGCATATGACCAGCCGTCCGGTAGATGGTGAGCCCGATCCTCACCTGCACGCTCACTGCTTCGCCTTCAACGCAACGTGGGATGGTGAGCAGCAAAAATGGAAGGCTGCTGACTTCGGCACGATCAAGCGGGATGCACGCTATTTCGAGGCGGGTTTTCATGCACGGTTTGCCGGTCGGATGGCGGCAATGGGTTACCCCATTCGGCGGGATGGGAAGGGATTCTGGGATATTGACGGAATTCCTACTTCCGTGCGCGACAAGTTCTCGCGGAGAACGGACGCGATCAAGGCGTTTGCCAAGGAGCTGGGTATCGTTGATCCCGACCAGATTGCAGAACTCGGCGCCAAGTCCAGACAGGCAAAATCAAAGGGCATGGGTATGGCGGAGCTTCAATCACGGTGGGATAGCCGACTCACTGAGGAGGAACGCCAGGCGATACAGGATTCTCATAGCGATGCGGATGGCAACCCACGGATACCGGAGGTCACGGTGGAGGAAGCGATGGGCCACGCCACCACTGAAAGGTCGTAAAAGCTTCAAAACTAGCATTCACAATGTTTTTTTACAAGGATGAATTTCACAAAAATATACGGCTTTCTATGTGCCTATTCGTTGCGTTACGTTCGCAAGGTATTGTGGTTAAATGTACAGCCGCCATCTTTTTTATTCCGGTCAATTGAGCATCGAATCATGGAAAAAGTTCGGGAACTTTCTTCACGCATCTTCGCTGATAAAGAATTGCATCTCTTTGTATGGTGCATAATGAATTGTTAAAACGAAAAGGCTTGGCTAATAACTTTGTATCGAGAATACAACTTCTTTGTTACTTCCTTGTTTATAACAAAAACAAAAGTAACGAAATCTTACCTTCATGATAGCAGCCTCAGTTGATCTCACCTGATGGTACAAGCATCCGGGTGTAAAGATCAGAGACTTGCCCTTATCGTCCTCATCCTCCACTCCACAGTCGTTCAGTGTACAGCAGCCGATATCCTCAGGTGAACCGCCAAAATTCACCGAGATACAAATTGGTTCCATTTTACAAGCATTGACGCATTTCTTAATTGTAACACTTGAAATTGTCTTGTATTTGTGTTCAGCTAAGGCATAATTCTCAGCAGTAAATGGGCTGTGTACTATAACTTCACCGCTGATACAAAGAAGCACGCCAACAAAAATAACCAAAGAAATATCGTAGATGAATCCTTTCATCATTATTTCTTTGCTCAAAATAGAATGATAGCAATGAAGAAACTACTGCCGGCCTGTAATTGAGTTTCAGGAAGAGCCACAACGCATTTTCAAAATCAAACCTAATAAAACTATCGCCAGCCAATCAGATGTGAAACTGCTAAAGCACTGACCTGTTTAAAGCTGTTTAAAATTAAATTTTAATGATTAAAGATAACTTCCAGCAAACCTGAGATTAATAAATTATCGGTTCATATCAGGAAGTGCCCCTGTAAAGCCGTTTCTAAATCTGAAATGGTTTCTTTCTGAATTAATATAGACGTTTCTAATCCCTTGGCCTGATTCACACAACATTTGGTTACCTGAATTCTCCATATTTTGGTTACTAAAAAAGCTTACCAGCGTTGGTATCAAAACATGCTACTATTAACAGACACTTAACGTTTGGAGATTTCCCAGATTCTTTTGTTTCTTAGATTTCCGATATTTACCTACAATAAATTAATATTCATGCAATATAAAATAATTAAAATTCAAAAAGCGCGTATTGACTGACTCTTGCTGTCTAACGTAAGATATGTCTTGCTATTTTAAAAAATATGTCTTACTTACTGTAAAGACATTTGGGTTGGGCGTATTTACTTATTTTACCAATGTTTCTATTAGATTTAGGTCGTAGAGCAGACTTCGCTATTTATGGCCTGAACTTTCCTTCTTTCAACCATCTTTTAGTCACATCAATTGGTCGTTTTCCGCTTAAGTCACTGCGAATTCCCATAATTTAGTTTTCATTGTGTCCCCTTCTCTTTCTTCACATTACCAAAACAAGTCAAAATATTTAGTCGTCTAATCTCTCCTCTGGCTATTAAAGCAAGTTAAGTACCAACATTCATGATTAGTAAATTCAGACGAGGTAGATGAAGCTCAGTTTAAAGGATTTTCTCCTTGGGACACTAAAGTACTCGGGAAATAATGAACATCTGGAGATCGAGTAAAAGGTGCAAACGGATCCCGAAATCAGTTTATCATCTGCCGAACTAACACTACCTATGAAGGTCCTATTAAACCCACACTACTCTCCTCTCCACCAATCAACGTACAGCAGATTCAAGATAATTATGGCACGTACGTGTCCTTTGTTATATTTGCAGCTATTTTAGAATGACAGGCTCTTATTGGAACTCCCTGGATGGAAAATGCACACCGCTCTTGGGGCAAGATCCTTTACTGCAGCTGCCCCTAAACTATGTAATGCGTTACCGGTGGACATACAGAGCGTAGCTACACTTGGTGTATTCAAGCAGAAATTGAAAACACGTCTTCTTAGAAAAGCTTTCAAATTTAGGACTTAGATTTATTTACTAGTTTTATGGGCAGATATATATGTATATATATCTTGTGTAAACGTGGGTAATCCAACAATGGCTTCCAGTAGTAGAAGGATCACTATAAGGATTCGTAGTCCGCACTCCAATAGTAGAAGGATTACTAGGATTAAATTACTAGGGAAGAATATTGGGCCGCTCAATTGAGAACTATGTGCCCATACGGCCTTAACAAAAGACAAGAATTTCACTCAAAGAACAGGATTCAATATACATAATTTTTTACACATTCATTACTTGTAAAATTTTTTAGCGGATTACATTGGTTCATTAGTATTATATTGCATTAGCACTTGTATCACCTCTTCGATTTCTTTGTATATATAAACTAGTTCCCATGATTCCTTTATATTAACTATATCCTTTGTAAACTAAAGTACATATAAGAGGTATAGCCTTCTGTAATTTGTTTTCCATAGGCATTAATAGTATGTATATATAGTATGTATATATAGTAATATAGTATATTCACCTCTCGGCGCCGCATTCGCGGCTCGCGGTGAATACCCTACGCTTCTATTCACTTCCTCTTCGGAGAAAAAATACCGAGTTCGCACGAGTGCACACTAACTGACAAAATGGCGTCAAATATTCTCGAAAATAAACGAGTCCGCAATTCCTCTTAATTGCTTCGGTGTTTTTCGAGGTACGGTTTTATTACTTTTTACAACTATTATACCTCACTTTCAGTGCAAAACTAAACTTCAAGTAATTCAAGATTACTACTAGGTCTCGTACGCCTTGTAGTGTAATGCGCGGGAACAGTTGTGTTGGAGCGTGCTATCGTGATCAATTGTCTTGATCCAAGAGAATTTGGAGTATGTACTATGCTATTTTGAAACTGGTATTTCAGCGATTCACTGTTTTGGTTTATAATTATTCTCGTCAGTATCGGCGGGCAGTAGGCGGCTCGGTGAATATCCTATGGTACTCAGCTCCAGGTCGGAGAATTTTATAATTGTTAACTATTCACCTCGGGGCATTCATGCGTGAAACTAGACAACATGGCGTCCTGTTTGTCGGCATATCACCAGCTGAAATTCAAATTCAAGTTGGAAACAGAGGTTTTGTAGCAATGGCTATTCACTGGGTTGTTATATAATACATAAGTGAGTTGTATACTAAATGTTGGCTCCTAGTGGATGG
The DNA here is from genome assembly GCA_026413505.1 of Epizoanthus ramosus. Classification (NCBI taxonomy): domain Eukaryota; kingdom Metazoa; phylum Cnidaria; class Anthozoa; order Zoantharia; family Epizoanthidae; genus Epizoanthus; species Epizoanthus ramosus. Next base: position 4,105 of record JANVCJ010074547.1, read on the forward strand.
ATATCTACCACGCTTCGGGGAATAACTGTTTTAACAATTAAAATTGTCACCACTAGAAAGAATATCCTAACTGTTTATTACAAACCTAGTAATGTGTTCAAGACCAGGATATGCTGTTGGTCGGGGATTTTTCTTGAATAATTTAAACATTTAAATATACGTGTTCCATCTTGAAATATAAAGAAATTAGTCTATCACTTCATATAACAAATTAACAAAAATCGAAAGAGATAAATTGAGGGGGCTGTCTCACTGAATAAACACGTAATACCGTGCAACTTTAACAAAATACCCAAGATTTTGTCAAAAGAACAAGTACCAAAAGGGATTTTGAACCAACTAATGCGAAAGTGTGAAGTGGTTCTGTGTCAATGCATCTCAAAAGAATACAAAACCTTGGCGAGCCTGCTTAATCAATACCAAAGGTTTCACTGTTATCTGATAATTGGTTTAAACATATATACTAAACTTGAACAACACAGATGATCGAGTTCATGAAACGGCATAATTAATTTAGATGTTCTAACTGTGAAACAGACCCTTTATAGAAAATACGCAAAATGTGTTTAAAGATTTAGATATATAGTTTGGGATTGGGCATGGGTTTGGGATTTGATTGCACGAGATTAGGTTTGATTTGGGATTTAGGTTGAGATTAATTAAAGTTTGGGGGTTGGATTTCGGTTGGGTTGGGTTCTGTTGCGTCCTCCATTGTTGTGCTTTTTACACTATTGTACATGTTTTTATGTTATTATATTATTCTATTTTATACTGCACAACTGAAACAAAGTATATATATATACATACGATACTCGCAATGAACTAGAGCCTCGCCTCACCCCATTCCTCTCAATTCATCTTCAATTTACTAACAGAACATGCACCAAGTAGCTATATATATTACAATTTCAGGCTGGAGCTCCGTTCTTCGTTTGTTCTTTCTGATCCCCACTTGATGGACTTTCTGGATCGGTGTCTGATCTGATTGCTTGGATAGTTGGTTTCAAGAAAATCAATTCTGGGAACTGGCCCTTGGAAACACTTGTACGAAATCTGCAGAAAGGAGGGACGTTAATAAAGGTAACGGTTACCCCATCCTTCTTGACCACGTTTTTCCCATCGCATCCAAAGTAAGAGGTCGGACCCATCATTCCAGCACTGATGATGTACTCTTGGCCGGGTTCTAGGGAAATTGTTTTATCAAGTAGAAAATCAAACCCAACAATGTCCGTGGTCTCGTCGTTAGCAAATGTAGCTCTCTGGGAGAACAATGTCTCAGAGAAGTTTTGCCTCTCGTACAGTCTAAGATCCATCTTGAACCGAGTTTCTTCCAGGCTGCCACAAAATCGTATTCCACACATGTCGAGCGGAGCACTGACGCGGAAGGCCATCACTTCTTCGTCACAATCGGACCATCGTTTGTTTCTATAACACCAGCCGTACTCATATTTCGTAAATCGTCCAAACCTTACAACTTCTTGGCTTTCTCTTGGTTGACTGGGAAACTTCAGTTCTTTAGTGTTTACCCCGTTCAGATGCATCGTCAATGCCACAACTTCTTCCATGTGAAGAACAAATGTTGGCAGAACAACTTCCACAAAGTCTGCATGAGACATCACGGGAAAGCGAATGCACTTGACAATGTCGTCTCCTAACACCTTCCTCTTCCCTGGGCCATCGTCGGGAATACCTTGGAGTTGGCACTGTCTCGACGCCCAACCCATGACACTCTTGAATAACTCAACTTCAGAACATTTGAAAGTAGCTCTCTCGATCATCAACAACAACTGCCTCTTATCTAAGAATCTGAACGATTGAGACTTCAGGACATAGTTACAGTTTATGTCTATAAGTTTCCAGCACTGTGACAATAAGTGTTGATCATCACACCTATATGCACCCGGTAGCACGTCCAAAACATTCTTCACTGAAAGATGTCTGTCCAAGAACTTGCTGCACTGTTTGGTTAGTGAAGGTACCATGTACTTCTTGGATAGGTACAACACCTGCATCGCACAACTCCCGGAAAGTTGTACTTCATCACAGTACAGATACCTCAGTAGCTCTGTGAAGCCATTGGAGTCACAATCAGGAAGATCAATGGAGTCTCCAGTCTCGGCCAAGTCTCCGTAGAACATAGCAAAGAAGACAGGACTGCCGATCGCCAGGACGTATTTGTGCGCGGTGATGATAACTCGTTTCTTGCTCGTCTTCTTTTTCGCATCTCGCACTGCAAACTTCACATCACTAAGAAGCGAGTTGTTAAACATGAACTTGTTCCGTTCTCTGATCGATCCTCGCGTCGTTTGCCAATCAACAGTGTCACTCGTCCCTGTAGCCATAATGAACTGAGAAAAAATGAACACAGCAAAGCACTTTGCGATAGTGTACAGACAGTTTGGGAGATTTCAAGCAGGTTTGTGTTTTGTTTGGCACTTGTGAAGCTAGTACGCAATATGCTTGACTTGAAATGAAACAATAATGCAAATCGCTTTATTAATGGAAAATAGATCCCAACACTCCCTGTGTGTAACAGCTGCTACTGTCAAATGTGTCGGTGGGGGATTGGAGGTAGGATAAAGACTGTTGGTGAAACATCATTATTTTCGCTATGGATTTATGCACAAAACTAATTGTACCAATACAAATTACATTTCAACTGTAAGTTCAGTAGCAATTTATGACTAACAAAGCATAGCTCACCAACGAAATTACCATCAATGGAAACGGATTTGATAAAATAAAATATCGCCGTTTGGTTTATCCGACGGGAATATGTTAAAACCTGAAATTTAATCACCCGTGATTGGTCAAGAATCATCTATCGAGCAATTACCAAGGCGGCTATCGCAGTGCCGTCATGAATAAGAAACGTTTTACTTAAAATTAATATGTTAAACATGATTATATATCCCAGTTTGTTCGTGTGTAATAACTGCCAATTTTTATCATGCAAGTCTTTCTTGAGTATGTTCCCAACAAGTTATGAACTTGATCACGTAATTTAAAAACAATTTTAGACTGGAGAATTCAATTGCATAAAACAAATAATGCGCTAGAATTTGTAAAATTTTTATAAACTTTTCGTTATTTATTCCAATATTTAGAATTAATATTCTGTTCAAATATTCTTCATTTTAAAATGTTTTATCTTTATGTTACAGCTGACTGCAGCTGTCTAAAGTTTGTGGGTAGAAGTTAACGTGCGAAACCGGCGCATAACGGTGTTATTAATAAAACATACGTGAAAACATACTCATTTGAAGTTATTATCATTGGTAAAAGACAAACCTATTCTAAAACAAACGTTTTCAATGGTCATCTTCAGGTAAGATCATGTATAAGTTAGTTACCAGAAGATGAGCACTGACACTAACGTTTGTTTTTAAATAGTTTTAACTCTTACCAATTTTAATAATTATAACTATCGGCGAATAAATGTCTACATACTCATTTAATCACTTTTGAAAACAATCATCCATTGTCATACAGTTGTCATCTAGTTGTCCACATCACGCATAGTCCGCGTCAAGATTGTAAATATAGTAGACAAGATGGCGAAAGTCGAAACTACAAGTCTGGAAAAAACCTCCTTTGCGTGGCGGCCATTTAGTTCCTTAAAACGTTGGGCGAAACAACTACTGCAAGCTGTCCCGCAGATAAAGTATATCTAATTTGCAAATCCCTGTGTAGGAAGTTCTCGAAATACGTTTGCACTCAAACCCCAGGGATTCAAATGACAAAGAGCATGCATGGCGGCCATGTTGGTGTCCCTAACACAAAAAAAAATAATTACGACTCTATTGTTATTGGACACCAACATGGCGACTATGACGTCACATGCAATCCTAGAATAGAAACTGTACGTCTGGCGAGTTCATGTTCTCATCACCAGATCCCCACCGACTCGGAGTTAGACGTCTGTTGACGAGACTGGTTTCCAACCTTCGCGATATCAATTACTATTCTTCAACTGACCACTAAATCACCCAATCAACGAATGGCAGATGGCTCTGGTTGATGATGTACACCTCGACGTCTCGGCTGTCGCTTGGAATTTTGAAAGAGTTACATTCAGCTAGGGGTTCTACTCCGGTTCTATTTATGTTCGACAGCGCTGCTTACTTGTTCTGCTAATGATAGAAGAGCTTTTGTGGCAGGTGACTCTGTAACTTTCTCAAACATGTTTTCGCCTTTCTCACAGCACAAACACATTTCCTATGCAAAGAAGTTACAATATTCAACGTTATACAGCGAATTTCTTGCAACAGATAATGAAGAGAAGATAAAATATAAATGAATAATGAATAAATGAATGAATGAATGAATGAATGAATGAATGAATGAATGAATGAATGAATGAATGAATGAATGAATAAATGAGTGAGTGAGTGAGTGAGTGAGTGAGTGAGTGAGTGAGTGAGTGAGTGAGTGAGTGAATGAATGAATGAATCAGTGAATCAATGAAGGGATGGATGGATATACGGATAGATGAAGGGAGGCAGAGATTGGTGGAGGGAGGGGCGATAGATCATGATTCATTGGATGGATGAATAGACGAATGGACAGATATATGGAGAGCAGAAAGGTCGGACAGACGGTCGAAGGGGACGGAAGGATGGACGAAAGCAGGGGCAGATAGAGGGGTAAACTGAAAAATGAATCGATGAATGAAAATGGATGGATAAATAGATGGAAGGACGACGGCTGGGTGGATGGATAAGTGGATGGATGGATGGATGGGTGGGTGGGTGGATGAACAAATGGCTGAGTGGCTAGATCTGATATATAGATTGATCAAAACATTAGCGAATGAGGATAACACATAGTGTGTACACCCTAACGCGCCTGTTGCTCTGGATTACAGACCGAGCCTCAAAAGAAGCAATATACCCCTGAAGAGTTCCGAACGCTGAAGAAGAAGATGCAAGCTCAGGGGAAGATGATAATACGAAGTCAAGACTTTTGAAAGGAAACGGAATACATTTAAGTCTAATAGGAATTTGCATTGTAGATCTTCACACCTGCAATTTTGTAGTGAATCGGCAAGATCAACTGGAAAATAAACGTGTTGCCGATGATTTCATAGAAGGAAATAAAACATTACCCTTTTATAAAGATATGATACATTTATACAACAAAATCAGTGACCATTTAAACGATAAATCTTTTGAAAACGAGCACCGTCTTCTCAAAACGCGCACCGTCTTCAAACAGCAAGGGCCGTTTACACAAACGGCTAAAACTTGAACAGGTCGGATTAGAGCACGTGTACAGGCACATCACCCGAACCGTACCAACCTCTATCTGAGCCATTTCTTTTTATAGAACACGGGCCTTTACACGATGCAACACAACTGAAACGGGTATGGAACCCCATTTTATAAACGTTTATACGTGCCGTTCCAAAAAAGGATCGTAGGTGTCGGATAGAACTGGAACTGAAAAAGAATCGTTTATATGTTTACTCGTCTGATTCGTCCCGCTTTTTATCCCTGTTGCTCGATTTTATATCCAAATCGTTCCGCATTTTATCCGAATCTATTCATTTTTTTATCCGAGTACTTGGTAATTTTTTTAATCCCGGAGTGTTTATATATCAGAGGATAAAGACACTATTTTTAGCTTCGTCTTATTTATACTTTACAAAAGCAATATAAAACTGCTGATTGTGTCTATAAACTGTAATATAAACACTTCGAAAGTTGTAGAGCACTAGAGAAGCAAGAGAAACATTCGGCTTCGCCTCGTGTTCCTCTTAAACTTCTCTCGTGCTCTACAACTTCCGGCGTGTTTATATCACAGTTTATAGACACTCGTAGCCGTTTTATATTGCTTAAATAAAACGCAAATTTGAAATTCCGCAGCAACCAACATATGATTTTACTTCAGTGAGCCCGTAATGCATTAGAAGCGCTGACTAAATTGCCACGACTATGATGTACTAAATTAAATTTTATGAAACTAATTTAACAGACACAGATTAAAGTTTACAATACCGGAAGCTCGCGCCTGAAACGTAGAGTGACAAAAATCAAAAGTGGCCCAGTTTCAGCAATGTTATCCGGTCTCTATGACAACCTTGACATCGCAGAAGCTCAGAAAGCAATAGTCGAGTTGTATAATATGCTTAGCATGCAGCGCGTGTGGTGAACAGTGAGTTATTCATCTCTACGAGCAAATCCGAGTTAAATTTGAAAAAAGAGAATATTGATAAACTACCAATAAGGGAAAAAATGCAATTTAAATTCAGTTACTGGTGCCAAATTGCAAGTGACAGGGACATTCCAACCGGCCCGATAAAATCGTACTTGAAACACTTCAACTGAAAGAAAGAATCGATGACGAAAACATAAGGTTTGTACCAATTCAAGCAAATAAATATATTATTATATATCAACTATCAAGTTTTGAAATAATTGAAATCATACATATCGATTTGTCACAAATCAGACAGAGAACTGTTACTGTTAGACCGTATTTGATTATGGCACTACGTCTACGATCCAACGCTAACGCCTTCAAAATTTACTAACTGCTATATATGAATTACAGACATCTTTTTTTAGAGTATATTTTCATTTGTCGGTATGATTTGGGGTCGATGGCTGCTTCTACATGGCAATTAAAATGTCATTCTGCAAAGGCTGAAACAAAGTAAAGCACTACAAAGACGTCACCTTGGAAAAGTCACTCGCAATCTGGGCTTGCGATGGCACCTCAAACTCTTTTCGCAACCACCGTACATCGATACTTTGTTTCCAACCGGTGTCCTTGCATCCAAAGCCTATCGGCTTCCAGGGTTCCGTCAAACTTTGTACCGAGTAAAACCTAAGGAACATCTCTGATTTGCAGTTTATATCGGCCACATTGCCACTGTTCTCACTCAGACAATGACTCACTGGTCAGTTCAATGTGTAGTTTAATCGGTTCTGCAGCAGCAATTGCTTCAGTGAGCTTCAGTGCGACAACTGATACCGATATTTTCATATGATCTGAAAACTACTGACCTAGCCGCAGCGACGGGTATGACGTTCGCTTTTCACTGGCTACTTCAGTACTTGATGCTCGATCCTGTTTACAGTCTAGTCTAGTTACTTTAGTCTCTCATGTTTCGCGTCACAGTTCGTCGTCATCCACAGTAGTCGATTGTCTGTATGCAGTTTAGGGCTACCCGTTCTAAACAGGTTAGCTTCTTCGATAATGCTGCTATTGCCCTACTTTCAGTCCGTCACTCTATACAAGGCCTTCCCTTGGTTTAAAATCGCAACGGTGATGAATGGTGCGGCTCAAGGTCACTTAGGCCGTTTACTATGCTGGAACTATGTAACACAATAGAGAAAAAAAAACAGAAACGTTTTCATACAGCTTCAAACCCCATTTAGTGATTTACACGCGCACACATTGACGCGCAAAGTATGGCACACTGCACTAGCTCCCAAATACCGGCACGGCCAATTTTTTTCTAGTTATCACTAAAAAATACCAGGAATTAATTCCATCACGAAGCGGGTTGGAAAAAAGATATTCGCGCTGCACAGTAGCGATGATGTTTCTGGGCACGGCGCCCATAATTTAACTCGTGTAAATGGTGTTTTTTTGTTTTACCGCGCCACGCGCCACAATTTGTACAGGTGCCAAGTGCTTCTCCGGCTCTGTGCTCGGCACCTGTACAAATTCTGGGTACGGCACTCGACAAACATTCGGAAGGGCACTGTAAAACATTTTTAAAAAATATATTTGAGGCACCTTCGGTTGCCTTTGGGCAGTACAAGCATTTGTAAGTTCTATGACGTCGGCTTTAATAGGGCAATTCTGATTGGACACTTTTATTTCCAAAGACAATTGAGCAACAGACATTGGAATTGATGGACAGAAATAATGACACGCTCTGAAGATATAAACAGAAATAACGCCGTTAAAGGAATATTGGATAGTCAGGGCCGTCGCAAGGGGGGTCGTCC
>JANVCJ010074558.1:0-12065 GCA_026413505.1 Epizoanthus ramosus
ATTGTTTTTACAACTCCGTGTGTGAAGATAATAATAATAATAATAACAATAATAATAATAATAACAATAATAATAATATATGTACTTTGGAACATTCTACGAAGTCTCAATGCTCTTACAAGCTATATGGAAATGTTAAAAAAAAGGTTATAAAATTTCAACAATAGAATTACGTGCTTTTGATAAAATTACAATTCATAAAACTGAGTTCTCACCAGGTATGTTAATAGTATACAAATAAATCCTTCTTCAGATGCTTCCACCAACACCTAAAATCGCGGATGAATGCTTTATCTGTTTCCTGTTTTTCACATTATTTCTCAGCGCTATTGGCAAATTAATATTTTGCTTCCAATGAGACCGACACCGCTATCACAATTGCATCCGGCATATAATGCAATTGAGTTTTCATCTATCACCGGAAAACAGTTTCTATGCTCTAGGACGGCCGTACATTAGAAAAAATGCACTTAAAAGTTAGAGAATAAATATTTCTGTTCATTAGAGCCATATTAACACATTGTCCGTATAGTTATATAGCAGTAGTGTACACTGTGTTATGGATAACCGGACGTGAAGGTAATATTAAATAAAATATGTGATTAATCTACAATAATTTTTTAGACTAACTATTAAATTGGAAATCTTCATGTTCTTTCTTATTAGTATGACTCAGATTACAAAGAAAAATCAGAAGTTAACCAAGTCGTATAGACGTAACAGAGCATTAGTAGAGAAACCGACGGCCTGCAGAAATATCATTTACGGACGAGTCATTCCGGCAATATTGTATGGTCGGCTGGAGATTATTATTTGTGCTTGAACTTATTAATTATATTTAAAAGTATCTTTCATCCGTTTCACAAATAAAATGGTGAATGATATAAAATGGAAATTTATGGCAAATTATTGAGAAATGGCCAAAGTAAGCAAGACCTAAAATACTATCGTGTTTAGTTAATTCAGGCTTGAGCACAATTGAAATAGCGACTTTGTGCGGAGCGTGTGTGTCGTGACTCCTATGCGTGCGGGTGCCTTTATCATTTATCGGGGTGTGAAGGGTGTTTGTCGTGATCCGTTATTGGGGTCAAAATCACGTTCGTAATTTCTGATGAGACGCTAAACTGAAATGTTATCGTGAACTGGCCAAAAATCAAAATCGTGTTCGTGAACCGTTATCTGGTACATACATAATAATCATGTGATAAAATCTAAGATCATGCATATATATTGAATCGAAGCAGTTGTGACATCACTTGAAACTGTTCGTGCGTATATTCACAAGATACTCACAATACCAAACCACTCCGCAATATATTAGGATTATGCAAATAAGCATAAATATATCTGATAAAAGCATTGCAAATCAGAGATCAGGTTTTGATATTCTGACGCATACAGAAAGCGTAAATGCTAAAGATTGCCACCAATCCAGCCGTATCTTCTATTCTACAGATAACTAAGTCGAATCTTGAATCGAGAATACAAGATCAAAGATCAAAGATCAAAGATGCAAGTTTTGTTTTACATCTTTTTTCATTCTTGCTTGGGTGATTTTGCAGTCAATATGGAATCAATGGCAACCAGGGAACCCCAGCAGCCACTCATTGAGAATAGAGAAATAACAAGTAACATCATCTCAAGGCAATCTGTGAAATCAACTCGTTATGAATTAACTCCTAACGAATTGCCAGAGGAAAGCAAACTCGAAAAAACTAACGATAACCCGCAAACACTCGGCGACGTCGACGAACTTATATTTCTCCTTCAAGAGAATGTTCATGGACATCGAAACGTCATGAATGGAGACACGAAACCTGAGAAGATTCGTGTAGATAAACGCGAATTCGATCAATCACATGACAGCGTCTCAACGGTGTTGAAATCTCAAGTTAAATCTAAACCAAACACTGGCGAGTCACCGCTGCCATTGGCCAGAGGTACAAATATGCAACCAGGAAAATCTAGAATGGAACCTATGGACTCAAGCACTTATGGGATGGTAAAATGTGTAAACACTCGAGAGATGCTTGATTTGAAGGATGATCCAGGGCGACTCGGGAATCACGAGGTACTTACTGTAAGTAAAAGAAAAAGACGCTCTGGACTCACTCAGGTTAACGATACCACTGATGAAAATGGAAATGGATTCGCAGTTACATGCGATAATCCTGTGTTGTCATGTGAAAATAGTTGCAGTTCACTGAGGCAATACACCACCGACGAAAAACTGCGATGCTTTTGTGATAAGTATTGTGAACAGTTTCGAGATTGCTGCCATGACTACGAGAGACATTGTTCTCAGAAAAATGTTACAGTAACTAGAGGAAGTCAAAATCTTCCCTGGAAATGCATATCAATCCCTAAAGGTCGTAATCCCGATGGAACGGATGGTATCTGGATGGTTGGTTCCTGTCCGAAGAGTTGGCCCAATGACAGAACTCACGACATGTGCATTGCTAAACCTGGCAAAATAACATTGAATAATCACAAAGATATCATTCCAGTTGCAACAAGTGATGGAACAACATTTGTAAACCAGCATTGTGCTAAGTGTAATGGGAAATTTTCAGGTGATCTAACCTTCTACAACACTGACTTCAAATGTGATGCAACACCACCTTTAAGTTATACAAAGAACGAGTCTTTACAGTACTTTTTTAAGTACTGTAGCAACAAAGATGTGTCGTGGGTACCAGGAGATGACGTCCCTAGGCGATATTGTATTAATTTAATATCGGATTGCTCGGGCCCTGGTCTACCCAAAAAGAATGATCCATCTAGAAAACGCGATCCTTTGGAGGACAAGTGTGTGAAAGGGAGCGTAGGCATAGTCTATCATGAAGATAATAATTACAGAAACAAATACTGTGCACAATGTAATGGTGCAAGCGATGGTCAATGTGGCCCAATATTTAAACTTACACCCGGCTTTCGACCACCCAAATCATTTTCCATCATTTTCGATTTCAGCGATATTGTGCACGGAAAGAAACCTTCTTGGCAAAGAAATGCTAACTGTCCATTCATTGAAGTCTATGATCCATATTTGGAAATATGCCGATCTATTGTCGAGCCCTTACCAGAGATTTCTCGTGCAGTTAGAAAGTATCGTGTTCGATTGTGGCTCAAATCTGAAGGAAAAGCTAACCTGTCCGCCATAGCTACTGATACATTCCAGACAAGTTTCGGCAAGATGTTCAGTGTTAATTCTTCTCAGCTCTCGCGGTTGCAGTTGTCCATAGAAGGAAGTACAAATTTAAGAGTTGCTTTGGATCTATCTTTGCCCAGACCTTTTTCAAGAAGCACACGTTCTAAGCGAGAGGTGCAAACTCGAATGGATGTTTCCACGATTCTTCACTTTGTCGACGTAATTCCAATATATATCAGTGATGAAAAATTTACCATCTTCAAAGCAACAAAAAGACTGTTAGGATGCATCAACTTAGACCAATACAACATGTCCGAATATACCTTTCTACCAATGAATAATTCAGCTGTTTTTATCAAGAGCTCACGTGAAATCATAGACCAACAAGACTATGTTGCGGACTTCAAACTCGTAAACGACTTGTGGACTCCAGAAGGGCTGATATCCGTATGTCGAGATCGTTATCCATTAACATGCCATGGACACATAATCTCCCTGAACGCTGATGAATATACAATGCTAGAAAATAAAACGATCTATCGTAACGTGTCTGGTAAATATTTTCCATTTGGTACGTATTACAGAGTTAACAGTTCTGCTTTGATTTGTACTAATTACTCACGGGCAGTACCTCCTGGTTCTAAACCTAATGCTATAACACACCCAGGATTGGCTATCTTAACTTATATCTGCATGTGCTTGTCGATAGTGGCGTTGACTTTTCTTCTCATCACTTACTCCCTGTTCAGTGAGCTACGTACTGTTCCCGGGATTAACCTCATGAACTTATCAGCCTCCACTCTCTTGTCTCAAGCGCTGTGGATCCTGGGAAGTGGAGCAACAGACATGAAGACAACCTGTTACATCGCGGCAGTATTGTTACATTATATTTTCCTGGTCTCTATACATTGGATGTCAATCATAGCTTTTGATACATATAGAGCTTTCACCGGCAAGAGGAGCCGCGTCACTTCTCGAGGTCACACCAAGAAGCAAAAGCTACTCACTTACGTAGCTGTAGGATGGCTGACACCCTTAACAGTTGTAGCTGTTTGTGTAGCCATTGACTTGACGGATACTTTTAATATGCAATATGGTGGTGAAAATAGTTGCTGGATAAACAACTCATACGGTATTCTGTATTTTTTTGTCATTCACGTTGCTCTGTTTTTGATTTTAAACACCATTCTGTTTTCGTTAACAGTTCATGCAATCAGAAAAACGAGAAAACAGACGGAACTGATTTCAGCACAAAGACAGAAAGAGTGGAAGATCTACGCCAAAATAGCTACACTGATGGGGTTCACGTGGATTTTTGCGTTTGGCCAATCGTTGATAACTAGTTATCTGTCGTATGTGTTTGTTGTGTGTCATCTGTTACAAGGCGTTTATATAGCAGTAGCATTTGTCTTCAACAGGCGAACAGCCAAACTGTACAGCAGGTACTGCGCATGTGTGAGACGGTTCAGTGACCATAGCGGAGATACACCGAAGACAAGTAAAACTGAGAATATTTTGAAAACAAGTGATAAAACGCACACACCACAGCCTGACAGAGTCCAGCATCCTAGCATTGAAACAGTTGAGTTAGAACTGATGGAACAAAATACAAAGCTTTGATTTGGCATCCATGACCTATTGAGAATATTTACTGAATAAAGTACTTCTGTCGCCCAACTCTATACAACCGAGCAAGACAGAAGCTCTTTATTTATTTCATGATTCAACAATAATTTTTCCCCAAAATTTATTTATTTGTGCGAAAAGTATGCTTTTCTACAAGAAATAATTGTACTAACTAAATTATGCATTCTGAACCAAGTTTAAATGCTTATAAAAACTCATCGATATAGTTACCATCAAGAAGATTTGGGAACCTACACAAACTGAAAGATATTTCATTCACAACCTTTAAAAAACTTGTCAACTAGATCAAGGATCAAGTATAAACATCGGTGCTTACTCCGATTTTCCAATGTTCTGCAATTTTCTCTGCATTTACTGGAAGTAATCTTCCCCCTAAAGGTTTTCGGTACGTGTCTTCAGCAGTACTCAGCATTTGCAGCAGTACTGAGAAGGATAATAACACATTTCGCCATTCTAAAGCAACGGATCGCAACCATCTCATCTGGCAACTAACTTGAACAAAACGAAGAGACTTATTTCTACTAACCATCTATTCAAATCAAACAGTGCGAAGGGTTTGATGTAACTAATACAGAAAAGGTCGACTGTCTGAACCATGGAACTGTGAGAACAGTTAAATGAATAGAAACTGAAAAACAATGTCAGACAATGTTTGAAGAACTGTCACTGTAATATCGATACACTATTCGTTGATGTTGGGCCTCCGAAGAACGTCATGTGATGAAATCTGACCAATGGCAGCGATTCATTTTACAGTGAATATCACAACAACAACAACAACATTTTATTAACAGTATACTTAAGTTTACAAATTTGTCAAGCCGGCTTATAGCATTGCTAGTCGAGGCGGGCATTAATACATTATACTAGAACTGAAGTAATCACAAATTAGCAAGTGCGTTCGACCGCCCTATTTTCATATGTTTGTTCATCTATCCTCCCAAATAGGTTATTTATGGAATGGTGAAGGACCGGATTTTTCGGTATGTGTGTTTATTGGGGCAGAGAGTAGCGATTCTAACACTTGTTGCTTTACAAGTATGCTGACCGAGTTTTTATTCAGTGACATAACTAACACCTGCAAATGTTAAGTACTTGTACTATCACCGCGCCTCCATTCAAACGCAGGCTCTGTATGTTATGATCTCCGCGAACATGTTTTCAAGTTCGGGGTCAAGTTAGTGGTGTATCTTATCAGAATGTACGCTATTTTCTGTACATTCCATAGGCAGCCCAAGCTGGCCCAGGTTGCTCGAAGTCGGTTAACCCTAACCAATGGTTAAACCAAATTTTAAATTTGATTTCTTCATCTGGGAATACGTAATACGGTGCCTATAAAGTATTACTGAAATATTCCTCAGAAACACAATTACGCAAACCCGACATGAAAGCCCAAATCAGTCAATAAGGAAGTAAACCCAATCGTGAGTTAACATCTTAACCATTGGTTAACGTTAACCGACTTTTGAGCAACCGGGCCCTGAACGTTAGTGCTTGGTACATCTGAGTGATTCAATTTATAAGACTTTGTATGGGAAAATATAGATTTTGTATATTCGCTGGAAATTGATGTAAAAGGGAATAAATAAAGCTGGTTTACGTTTCTGTCGTGTCTTGTGTCTACTTCTGAGCGATTTGGAGTGATTTAGGAGTGATTCTAAGGGTACTTTCCATTTGTTGTAACTGGCCGGTCTGGCCGGCCCAAGCAAATGGAATGGAGCAATTTAGGGAACTGGTTTAGGCCAGAATGGCCCCGCTACTGGAGAAGAAGTACTGAGCAGTTCGACCGTTCTGGTACGAAGTTCTTGTACAAATATAATGTGATAAACTGCCTGGCCAGACTGGCCGGACCCGACAAATGGAAAGCGCCCTAAGTTTCAGTTTTTAAAAATATTCTTTTGTTGAAATTTAGGCAGAAACAAACATTTACCAAAAGATACATATAAAATATCACCTCTTATTAAAAATATTGTGGTGCTCTTTAGGTTTCGCAGTCTTGTGCCCAGGCGCTTCTGTACATGACCACAACAATCCAGTTTTTGGACAGGGTGGTCAGGGCCATAAGGTTGTAGCTTGGTGATCTCAATGAATGATTTACTATCTCCGTCCGATACCATCTTTGTATAACGAAGATTATATCTGGCAACAGAGCGAGATCAAATTTCTACAACTCCCCGTGCTTCCATTGCTGATGATGACCCCTCAAAGTTGATCTGACAGGAACCTTTATGTTTTGCCTTCCATTGCTTGTACTCTTCAGACTCATGGTCACGGCCTTCCCATTTCTGACAGTCGGGGCACGTTTTACACTTGACAGCTACGTCAATTACTTCCCCAGTGCCTACCAGGATGGTGAAGACCACTCCAATGAGAGAGGAGTAACCCCTCTTTGCCCACGTACCATCAACACTGACAGTATCATCGATCACCGTCTCATCTGTCATCTGCGCATCTGGATGAGACTTCTGGTACCACTCTCTGTACCGTGCAGCTACCTCCTGGAAATGGTGCTCGAGAAGATCTTCTGAGGCATCTGCAATGCCTTGAATGTGGTCGTAGTATGAGTCATCACTGACTGATGGCATATTCATGACATCACAGAAGCTATTCAAGTTGGCAGGTCCACAGCCCATTTCTGTCATGCCATAAACAATCCTCCTGTTGATATCAGCTGACTTTCCCTTTTCTGTCCTGTTCTTATATTAGAGGATGCCAGTGGAGTACAGACACCACAGGCCGAGCACTGCATGTAAAATGAGTTGGAGAACCCGCGTCGCTCAGATGGCTTCTCCAAGAGGAAAATTTGACCTGAGTAAACAAAAATTTCGTGCCAGTCAGTTGGACTGCGTGAAAGAAGAGGGCAGACAAAATATTCTATGTTTATGTCTACAAAGATTCTTAGCTAATGCATAGCAGACTTTTGTTCAAATTTCTAACTGATCGGTTATAAATCAAAGCAAAGTAAATAGTTTCTATCTAAAATAACACAATAAGAAACTGACCTCTTGGGCACTTGTGAATTCTAGCGAGAGCTTCTGCAAGACACTCGGAGTCGATCAGTCGATAACCCTGAGGAGGCTGATATTCCGATGTGGATGCAACTGGATCAGTTATTTCTTCTTCCCTGGGCTGTGTATTTCGAAGAAGCTTTCTCTCTGATGCGCTGGTCTCGGGAAGTGTAGAACTCGAAGCTGTAGAATTCGAAATTTCATCCCCGCGCTCTGTACTTGATGACTCGCTCTCTTCAACTCGAAGGCGAAGGAGGTTTGTCCCTTCATTTCGCTTTCCTTTGAACCCTTTACGCTTCTTACGATATTGTGATCGAAATTTACACTTTCTTTCTCCCTTTCCAGACATTTTCTTTCAAAATACACTTCAAAATCTTGACTGTGAACACTATAACCGACCGCTCAAAACAAACCTTGAAAGATTGTGAAATGAGCAGATGCTCAGCTTTCGTGAACAATGCGCCTGCAGGGGGTCTTTAGTACTTCATATAGTGTGGTATATAGTGTACCAACACCAGAAAACGAAAAAAACTCGAAATCCTGAAAAAGATTGTGAAAAATCGGCTGCAAAATGAGCAAATCAAGAGTAGGGTAAGACGCGTTGCCATGGAAACCAGTGTAAACATTCATTAGAAAACTCAAGCGGCAATTAGGCAATTAGGCAATTAGGCAATTACGGGGACAAAATACATTTTTAACCTAAGAATTAGTAAAGTAGAGATATCAAACTAAACATTTCTGAGGAAAACAAAAAAACGTCAAAACAAACTAAATTCACCCTGAACATGACCTTATACAATAAATCACATTAAAAGCTATCAGGCAAATTCTTCCCTCTTATCAAGGGTAAAAACTAGGCAACAAAAAGATAAAGCAGCACTAGCCGTATGTTCGATGTTTAAACAACAAGTCAACGGCGTTACATGTGTATGTACATATACTATACGAGTGATACGTGTACAATGTAGCGTGATACAGATTTAGACACCAAGTATATATTTGACACCGAAATACACTGTAAAACTGAAATCCCGCACAATTACCGCGTAATGTTCGACTGATATAAATTTATTTGAGGGTTAAAAACGCTTGTAAACCAAAATATATCAGTTTTTGGAATGTCTAAGACTTTGATGTATTTTATAATGCAGCAAGAGTAGTTTATTGGACATGTAGCATCAGTCGCTGATCGATCATATTTTATCAGTGGGGATAAATTCCGAAAATCCTTTGAAAGCAATAAAAAATGTTGTTGTTGCCATTTTGAATTTCTTTAAAAATACTCTTAAGTATCTTTTGAAGTTTTACGAAAATATTTAGATATATTCGGAAGTGTTCGGACAGTCTTCGAAATGCAGTACTTTAGGCAATAAAATACAGAGCAATTCTGCACGTTGCCTACTACCGATAGCATAACGAAAACTAATTTCAAAACGTCCATGCATGTCATGTCATGCAGTTTGGCTCAACTCGCGTATCGGTATTGGTGCATATAATGCATCTCATTGCAGGTGTGTGCAATTTAGCAATTATTACAGTTACCTCCGGCATAAACAATAACCCAGCAAAAATATGATTCCTACAAAATGCTTTACCAAACGATAGTTTTAAAAAGCCGACTATGTTACAGTAGTCAAAATATATTATTATTATGTCCGGTCTTGGACAGTGGGAGGGGGGTCATACATGCTCGATTACAGTTTCTGTTGCCGTATGGGGACACATCTTGATCTCTTTCCCCCTCTCGATGCGGACTGCAAGGCAACACAAACTACAGTCAATATCTGAAATAGAACACAGACCAAGAAATCATTATTTCTGTCCACTTCTTTCTATATTCAATCTGCAGTACGCAACTGTCCGCACAATTACCGCGTAAGGTTATTAATAAATATATTTGAGGGTTAGAAACAAAATATTTTTTGCAATGTCTTAGGCTTTGGTGAATATATAAATGCAGCTAGGGTAGTATTTTAGCCTTGTAAAATCAGATGCTGATCATATTTTATCCGGGAATAAATTTCGAAAATCCTTAGAAAGGAAAATAAAAGTTGTCGTTTCAATTTTGACTTTTTGACGAAATCTTCCAAAATACTCGTAAATCTATAGTAAGAAAATACATTGAATGTTTACAAAAACATTCAGATATATTCGGAAGTGTTGCCAGTGGAACAATCGTTCATACCCCGTACTTTAGGAAATAAAATGCAGAGCAATGTTGCATGTTGTATACTACCAGTCGCATAACGAAACTTAATTTTAAAATGTCCATGCATGTCATTTCGTGTAGATTTGCTCAACTCACGTTTTGGTGGGTATGATGCATCTCATTGTGGGACCGGTGCGTGTATACCATCTCTCAAGCTTCTGTGTCCTGTACAGCCTTTAAGGTTGTTTACTGACAACAAAAAATACGTGTGTTTATAAATGAATTCTTAAATGAAGAGTTCTTGAAAAACTGATGCACAAATGGTACTTTTTAGTAAGAACAGTGCACAAAGATTGTTGAACACCATGTGAAAATTGATATAAATAACAAATAATTAAGAATTAATTGCATTTATCACAATAAAAAATTAAATAGCCTCAGAAACATTATGTTCTCAAACAGATAAGATGACTATGATAAAGAGTACGACCGCTATATTGAAATGATCTTATGGTCCGGTCTCCATCTCGGTCAGCTGGACAGGGGTCATCCGGTGTCGCGGTTTCTGCGTCGGTCTCGAGCCACGAGTTGATCTCAGCTTTTGTCTCGGTGTGGGATTGGGAACGCAGACCACAACTTGATCCTAGACTATAATCTGGACTAAGACCTGGGTGCAGTCGCTGTCATTTCGAAGGTACATTCCCAAAACTACACTGGGACTCGAACTCAGACTCGGTTGGTGAACACGAAGTCGGTACGAGAGGTTGGAGTTCGGATCCGTAATCTGTCAGTGACACAATTTCGGTCTACACAGGGACAAAAGACGCGGAATCGAAGCTGGTAAATTCCGGACCAAACGTTTTTAAACGTAAAATCGCTTACATGTTTCAGGCAAAGGCTTTATGCTACTCGAAATTGTAAACTTTGCAGAAACTTTTATACACACTGAAACATCTTTTTTGCACCTTGATTTGAGTTTACACAAGTCAAGTAAATGGATGTAATCAGAGGTAGCGACAACCCATAATGAGATGCAACTCTACACGCGGCCGGGCATCACTTGCAAAACCAACATGAAATGAGATATGACATAATCAGTATTGGCGAATCGTCTTTGAAGATATAGATCACTGCATGCGGAAGAGGCAAGAGCATGAATTACTGGTTTTCGAAGGACGTGACATTGTATTAAACTAAATAGATTTTCTGCCCGGCATTTTCAAATATTTGGTGCGTGAGGAGCGACTATTTAAAATTCCTTCAACAAGTGTTCGGAAAATTGTTCGAGAGCAAACAATGTGTTTGTCCCGCGATTATTGATGGTACGTGTCTTTCGTAACAATTTCCACACAAGGTTTGTTAGCAATTTCTTGGATTTTCTTGAGTTATATAAACAAGTTGAAAAAGAATACTTATCTTTGTCTTATTATGCTGCAAGTGAAATGATAACTGCCTGATAACTATTGTTATTATATGGCAGTACTGATTCTCAGGTCTGTAACTAAATTCCAGCGTTCTGATTGGCTGAAACGCTTAACGTACCGACTTTTCTTCTGTAGTGGACTTCAAAACAATGTCGAAAGAAACACAAATATATACAAATGAGCCATATAATAAGAATCCTTCGTATAGAAAAAGATCTCGTGCAAAATATTCTCCAGAACAGATCTCGCACTTGATTATTAAGATGTTTATAATTTATCGTGAAGGAAACACAACATTGTTAAGGATTGAGACTCAGTATAATGCTATATACATTATTATTATTATTATTATTATTATTATTATTATTATTATTAACAAATTCGAATAAAACTTAACCATCTCTGTAATATAAAGATTAGAATTCTGAGAAACATATACCTTCTTCTCTTCTTCTTCCTTTTTAATCCATCTCCGTCTCTCGAGACGATTCGTATGGATGGTGCAAAGTGCTGGTGCGATTTTAAAATATTGCATCTCTACATGACGTGCTAGTGAATAGAAAACAAATTTACAACTTATTAAATTAAATACAGAAATTAAGCAGACAATAACAGTCAAAAAGTATCTTAAAAGGCACGGGAGTTCAATTTAGTCAGTATGGATATGAGCCCAAAGTTTGTTCTTA
>JANVCJ010074569.1:0-12064 GCA_026413505.1 Epizoanthus ramosus
GATTGAGTGTCAAAAGCTCATTGTCATTGCATTGTCAAAGCATGTTTTGACCAATAAAATTCGAGAGTTGAGTACTGTCAACCAATCACAGATGAGAATTGATGCGTGACTCACTGACGCGAGCATTTTGTTCTGAACAATCTTTGACAGTGAAGCGAAATGATCTCTACATTCACGGCTATCAGATGACTTAACATGTTTCAAATCCCTATGGGTTGTTCCCCGCACAGGAATGGGGGGTGGGGATGGGCACTCTTGGATTTGACTCATACATTACATAATGATATGGCTCTGTTATGAAAACCAAAATGGTATTATTAGTTCTAAATTCTCTCCTGTCTAGTGTCTACAATACTAATTTGTCTAGTCTAGTTACTAGTAGACTATGTAGCCAACTGACATGTCTACAATGCTACTCTATTTAACCTAGTGACCAGGAGACATGTAGCTGCAACTGTCCGCTCCACCAATGCATTGCTTCTGTAACATCAGCCACCTGTTAAATGCCAAACATTAACAACAATCAGAACCTAGCCAAGTGAACAATGCATAAACAACACTAATCTTAATATGGGATTAATCAACTGTTTAATGCTGCTAGCATGGAAGATTTGAGCTGACAATCAAGAAGTGCCCCACGTCAAAGCAAAAGGGTGCAATTAATTAACTACATTGTAAATAACCAGACTGCAACTAATTAAGCAACTAACAATTAACCTGGGGTTAATCTTTGGGGGGAGTTCAATCAATTAATCAATCAATCAATCAATCAATCAATCAAATGAATCTATTTATACAGGATAAAGATACACGGCAGCTGAGCTAATGTGGTCGAGTCTAAAATCCATACATCCTACTGACCCCTAGTAGATTTCCCTCCCCAATAGAACTGAATCTTGCTTATTTACAAAATATATCTATAAAACCCAGTTGCAATTCAATATACTAATTAAAACTTGAAAACTTTCAGTGTCCCTTACATTATTGTTCAGTGAGTTCTGTGATTGCACTGCTTGGGTTAAAATGTTTACTTATTTCAATGATTTGCTGAAGGAATGGGGAAAACACAAAGCACAAAGTCCCCTACCAGGTTCCCCACATTGTTCCTTATCCCATCTAGAAATACACCCACCTTTGAAAAACCAAAGAAAATTAAAATGTAATGTTTATTACACAGGTTTTAGTAGAACTTAGAACAAGATCAGCAATTTGGAGGGTTCTAGTCATGGTTGAGCGTATTGCTAATATAGCCTACCCAGACACTCTAGGTGGATTGTAAAAGTGCAGGAATTGCAAGTTAGAATTCAAACAATCAACCTAAAATCATCACTTCGGCTGATTTTGCACCCAGCTCTTCAATTGTAGTTAAGGTGGCTCCCCACTTGTTTTCCAATTTTTTGCACCACCAAATTTAACTCATTTAAGTTTTTGCTCATACACCACAGTAGTTTACTGCCAGCTGTTATGACTTCATGTTTGAGCAACTCTTCTTCTTATAGGCAAAACTGGTTTTATGGTTACTACGGTTGTCATGGCAACCATATACTGCTTCAAATGCACCTTATTTTTGATATTTAATTGAATTTGTCTCCAAAATGAGCATCCCCATTTTGTATTCTTTTATACTTATTAGCATTAAAAGAAGAAACTTTTAATGACAATAAGAACATTTGGTCACAGAAACCTTAAGCTTACTATTTTTAGCAGGTATTATAATTTAACAAATTTAGTATTTTAAAATTTCCATGTTGAGTGTGTAGTTTGCTTTGACATATAAGATTTATTTTCGTTCTAAAGGATTTCTCTTAAACTTGTTTTTGGTGGTGTTAATTTTCAAGGGGGGACTTGTGGTTGTTTTTGGTTTTTCATCTTCAAAATGAGCATACTTTAAGCAAATTTAAGCTAAATAAACGGTTTATTTAAAATGACCCAAAATACAATAATGCTTAGAAAGAAGCTGTTTGTGCTGTCAATACCAAAGTCTAGAGACTTTAGATCAGCAATTATAGAACTCACTGGACAATAATGTAAGGGACACTAAGAGTTTTTCAAGTTATTTAACAAATAGATTCCATTTCCCATGCGTCTGTTCACTGATAGATCTTCAAATGACGTCAAAACATGGCGAGAGAACGAGAAATGGCACACAAGCCACAGGGGAGTGCATCACTGAAGTTCTCGCCATGTTTTGGCATCATTTGAACATGTATTAGTGAACGGACGCACGGAAAATGGAATCTATTTGTTTTATACAATAATCGAAAAAGATTTTCAAGGTTTTTCTCCATTTTAATTCAACTAAAACAAAAATAGAGAAGCAGTGACGTGACATGTGTCGTCATTTTGGTGTCTATTCAAAACTAGATCACAGTATAAAACAAGATTTAGTATATTGAATTGCAACTTAAGTTTTCTTTTTGCAAATTAGATATATTTTGTAAATAATCAGGATAATCTAATAGGCGTCAGTAGCTACAGGATGTATGGATTTTAGACATGGCCACAGCTTAGGTTCTGCCATGTTTCATGAATGTATAAATCAAAGTATTGATTGATTGATTGATTATTTTTGGGTGGGCCTATTCTTTAGGGGGGAGGGGCTCATTATCAAGACGGGTTTTACTGTCACACGTTTATGGTACATGCATGGATCTGCTGGCCCACTATGTTGCAGAAATTTACAAGATATCAAGTAATTATACATGGTGTAGAATAGAAAATAATTAAATTTACCTTATGTTGTAACTGATGTACTGGCTTGCATCCAAGTCACAACATGTGGAGCTCTTTTTATTTGCATCTGTGATATAAACAATTGAAGAAATTATATTTAGATGTATTTAACACACAATTTATTGTCAAATTTGTAGGGGGCTTAGTACTAGAAAATGTTCAGATCTTGATGATCACCAATAACACTATTTCCATGTTTTTGCATC
Organism: Epizoanthus ramosus; assembly: GCA_026413505.1. Classification (NCBI taxonomy): domain Eukaryota; kingdom Metazoa; phylum Cnidaria; class Anthozoa; order Zoantharia; family Epizoanthidae; genus Epizoanthus; species Epizoanthus ramosus. Next base: position 2,940 of record JANVCJ010074569.1, read on the forward strand.
TTAAAATCACTATAATAGAAATTTTAAAGGTAAAGAGTTCCAGTATCATTTTAAGGGGATGTCATTTGACTTTAAAGGAATCTCTTGGCAGCACGATATTTGACAAAACAAAGGGCTAAGTCCATGGCAGAGAATTTTAAACAATATGTCAAAGGTGCCAAATGACTGGTGACTCCCTGGAAGGAGGGGGTAGCACATTCATGTGCACTACTGGAATTAACTCATACATGTGGCAATTAGTTGCAGTAATTTGAAATTGACTTTTGATATCAAGGCCAGGCTTCCTCCTCTACCACTGTCTACTCACTTACATGTACATCATTGACATTATGTCATGTCTGTAGGTTGTTTTGACACATACCAGTAAAGTTCCAACAACATGTCTGGAGTTTATTTGTGTTCAAAGGGTTTTTCCTTGGGCTTACATTTGGTGAACACATTCTCAGGGGTGCCTTAAAATTGGACAGGAGTCTTCATCTTGAAACTGAGCATACAAACACTGCTTATTTTCAGGAAATACCTGTTTTTGAAGTTCAAGGACTTTTTTTTGGGGGCGGGGGTTAGGGAGTCATTATCAAAAGCAGCTTCATATCAAACGTTTATGGTACGTGTATAGGTTTGCAGACCCAGTCTATGATCCAGAAATATTGAGTAATTATTGTATGTGTAGAATAAAATATAATTTCAATTTTACCTTAAGTTTGTAACTGATGTACTGGCTTGCATCCAAGTCACGACATGTGGAGCAACTTTTATCTGCATCTGTGATATCAATAATCGAGGTAATTAGATTGAGTTGTAAAGTATATTTTTCTTTCTTTTTAAGTAGTATTTTTATAATTTTTAACTTGCAACAGCATGAAGAACATTTTTAAATACAGTAATCAGGGTTGCCACTATTTACTGGATGTGAAATTCAAGAACTTTTCCAGGACCTTTCAAGCAAATCCAGGACCTTTTCAAGCAAATCCAGGACCTTCTGGAGAAAAATCAAGCCTCCCTGAGTTGCGATTTATGTTTTAGAACATTGTCACATCAAAAATATTTTAACGAACAGCTTATTTTTATTATTTTTGGAAGTTAAGAAATAATTTTTTTGCCCAGGATTTTTCCAGGATTTTCAAGGACCATGACCCAAATTCAAGGACTTTCCAAGGCCTGGACTTTCCAGGATTTTCAAGGACTGTGACAACCCTGTGTAATACAGTACATAAATAAATTGACAAGATATTGAGTAATTGTGATATGTGATTTAGAATAGAAAAGAGTTTAGATTTTACCTCTGTAACTGATGTACTGGCTTGCATCCAAGTCATGATACGTGGAGCACTGTTATATCTGCATCTATGATATAAACAATTGAGGTAATTAGATTGAGTTGTAACACAAACTTGCCTGTAAAGTATACTTTTTTCCCCTGTTTATTAAACTAGTATTTTATATTTTGTAACTTGTAACAGAGATAACAATTACCATATTTTCCAGTGTATAAGTCGATCCCGTGTATAAGTAGACCCCTATCTTTCAGGGCAAAAACAATAACTTTTCCAAATTCCTGTGTATAAGTCGACTCCAAAAATCGCTCTAGTTAAAGACCTAAAAACCCCTCAATTCAAGCAACTATTGTGCTGCACAGACTTGCGTTTGACCACAATTCGTCTCCAGTCAAGCATAAGTTTCTCGTTGACTGCAAACTCTCGACTTGCAGCCAAATTGCTGGATTTCTCTGCAAAATCGAAGCTTAAACTGTGCAGTACATTTGTGCTGCTTGCTGTTCATTGTTTTTGCACAACTGAAAGCAACAGGACTTCGAATTTCTTTCACTTGCAGCGCTTTTACCATACATGCTTTCTCAACTGTCTGGGATCGAAAACCCAAATAAAATTGTGTGTCGTCTGAGGAAACTAGTAGGTTAAAAAAGCAACCAATCAGCATCAAGATGAATGTGCCCAGCATGTGATCGCATGGCGTGATCTGGGAAGCCATATTGCTGTTCGCTTCACAAGTGTTGAAATTGTACTGTTTTGGCAAATCTTTCTTCAAATATTTGGAATGAAATCTTTGTTTGCAAACCATCTGACGAGTTCCAAACAATGTTTGAGGGTTTCTTCATAATTTAACGGTGATGTTTACACAATCAGATACTGATTTTGGATAAAAAAAAACTGCTAAATGGTGCTGTATTGATGCCGATCAGTGACAAGAAGCGAGGTTGATAAACATGACCTTGAATCGTTTACTCTAGGCATTTATTGTCACTTTTAGTTCTTTAAGAATGGGATGGCCTTGATTTATGGCTTACACTAAAATAAAATCACTACGAGCAATAAAACCACTATAGTTTAATTTGTTATTATGCATATTATTTCGGTAAAAGGGGCCTCAAATCGAAACTTGCTTCTTGTTACTGGTGTATAAGTCAAGGTCAATTTTTAAGTCTAAAAGTGTCGACTTATCCACTGGAAAATACGGTACTATTCAACTTAAACATTTTAATAACCGAGTGCAAGGTCTGTCTGGGAGAATATTGTGCCCCGGGTCTTTCATTGTACAGATCAAGTGGAGCGAGGTCTGTACGTAAGACAGAGGGCAAAATATTCTGAAAGAAAGAAATTATAATTGTTATTCCTTACTATCATTATTATTAGTAGTAGCATTAAATGGTGTTTTAACACAATATTCAGTTACCTGCATAGAAATGCAACACTGTCTGTATATGTACTGGAAATGCCAACAGTTTGGATTCTTCTCTTTCCTTCCTTCAATCCCTGTTCAAAGAATGTTGGTACCACAATTATTGTCTGATCACACTGAATCAGTACATATGTACAAGAGTTACATGCATATATAATACAATGTATATGGAGATAACAATTACAAATTAACTGAAGATATTAATGAAGTTACTAGAGTGGTAACTGGGGAACATGCACATGCAACACAGAAAATGGACTCGTATGGCTGTCATTTATTTCCATGCAGAAACATGAACAAAGTTTAAATACCTGAAAAATAATGCCACTCTCCACTGTAAATCCCAATAAATTGTATTTGTCACCTGCTTCAAACCTTGTTGAAAGAATGTTGGTACCACAATTATTATCTGATCACACTCGAGTTGGTCTAAAGTCAGTATATATAATGCATGAGATAGTAATAGGAGTAGAGCTGCAATTGGGAAACATGTAGATGTAACACAGAATGTCGACTTACATATCTTATTTCAAGCCAGGTACTTTTAAGTTTGCTTCCTTCAAAACCTGTAGAAACCATGTTGGTACTGCATATTAGTTTACAAGAAGTTCATAACACAATCATTCCTTCAAAGTTTGTCAACTCTCAGAAACAAAACTTTTGTGTACAGAATTTAATTTAAAAAACATTGGAGACCAATAGCCAACATTGTTTATGATTACAACAACAACAACAATTATAATAAAATTAATAATAATAATAATAATTATAATAATAATAATAGTAATAATAATAATAATTAGGAATAGAATAAGTACAAATAAGAATAAGAATCATAATAATAATGGACTGGAACCCATTAATAAATGGATGTACTGATGACACTGCAGACAATAATATTAAACAATTATAATTTATAATTAAAATAATATATCTTCAATAGTTAGTGATAGTAACTTACAGTAATTATAAAATGACAATGTTACTGGTAGAGAAAAAAATAAAATGAGATACAATTGCTCAGAAATGAAGTACTATAATTATAGTTACAGAAATAGAGCATAAAAGGTGTATAGAAAAGATCAGATGGTAAATACATGTAGATACCACAATTATTATTATCTGATCACACTCAATCAGTACATGTACAAGTGCTACATGTGCTATATGTATATAGAGATAACAATTACAATGTATACGGAGGTAACAATTACTAATTAACTGAAGATATTATTGAAGTTACTAGAGTGGTAACTGGGGAACATGCACATGCAACACAGAAAATGGACTCATATGGCTGTCATATATCTCGAGACAGAAACGTTAAGTTTATATACCTGAAAAACAATGCCAGTCGTCACAGGAAATCCCAATAAATTGTATTTGTCACCTGCTTCAAACCCTGTTGAAAGAATTTTGGTACCACAATTATTATCTGATCACACTCAAGTTGTTTTAAACTCAGTACTGTACTATGTATGTGAAGATTGTAATTACCAAGATATCAAGTGAGTAGAGTGGCAATTGGGGAACATGTAGAATGATGTAACACAGAATGTCGATTCACATAGCTGTCATTCATATCCACGGAGACACACTTAAGTTTAAATACCTGAAAAATAATGTCACAGACTGGAACAGCCAATAATTGGGTTCCTTGCTTTGCTTCCTTCAAAACCTGCAGAAACCATGTTTGTACTGTATATTAGTTTACAAGTCAAGTTTATAACACAATGTTATCGTTCCTTCAAAGTTTGTCAACTCTCAGAAACAAAACTTTGGTGTACAGTATTTAATGAAAAAAACACTGGAAACCGATAACCACCATGGATTCATTTTTACAACAACAACAATAATTATAATAATTAGGAATAGAATAAGAATACGAAACATAACAGTTATAATGGACTGGAATCCATTAATAAATGGATGTACTGTTAACACTGCAGACAATAATATTACACAATAATAATTATAATAAACATAATATGTCCATAGTTACTGGTAGCAACAGTAATTATAAAATGATGTTACTGGGAGAGAAAAAAATAACATGAGATACAGAAACATCAAGTTTAAATACCTGAACAATAATGCCAGTCTCCACTGAAAATCCCAATAAATTGGATTCCTCACCTTGCTTCAAACCCTGTAGAACGAATGTTGGCACCACAATTAATATCTGATCACACAGGAGTTGTTTTAAAGTCAGTACTGTAAATGTATGTGGAGATAGTAATAAGAGTAGAGCAGCAATTGGGGAACACAAGATGTAACACAGAATGTCGCCTTACACAGTGGCCATTATTTTATTTCCAGGCAGATATTTTTAAGCTTAAAATATACCTACATAATGTCACAGTCTGCACTGGGACTGCCCATAATTTGGATTCCTCTCTGCTCCCTTCAAACTCTGTCGAAAAAATGAATGGTACCAATGTTAATATCTGATCACACGAGTTGTTTTAAACTCAGTACTGTACATGTAATGTATGTGGAGATAGTAATTACCATTAGATATGAAATGAGTAGAGTGGCAATCGGGGAACATGTACAATGATGTAACACAGAATGTCAAATCACATAGCTGTCATTCATATCTATGGAGATACACTTGGGTTTAATTACCTGAAAATGTCACAGACTGGAACAGCCAATAATTGGATTCTTTGCTTCGCTTCTATCAAAACCTGTAGAAACCATGTTGGTACTGCATGTTAGTTTACAAATATTCAAGTTTATAACACAATCTTTCCTTCAAAGTTTGTCAACTCTCAGATACAAAACGTTTGTGTACAGTATTTAATGAATAAAACACCGGAGACTGATAGCCATCATTTATTACAACAACAACAATAGTAACAATAATAATAATAATAATAATAATTAGGAATAGAATAAGTACAAATAAGAATAAGAATCATAACAATAACGGACTGGAATCCATTAATAAATTGATGTAATGATAACACTGCAGACAATATTATTTAACAACAATAACTATAATAAACATAATATATCCAATAGTTACTCGGGTAGTAACAGTAATTAAAGCATAAAGTTGTATAGAAAACTCAGAAAGTAAATATACATGTAGATACCACAATTATTATCTGATCACTCTCAATCAGTGCATGTACAAGTGCTACGTGTATATGGAGATAACAATTACTATTTAACTGAAGATATTAAGGAAGTTAGTAGAGTGGTAACTGGGGAACATGCACAGTCGTGTAACACAGAAACGGGGTTCATATAGCTGTTATTTATTTCCAGGCAGAAACATTAAGTTTATATACCTGGAAAATAATACCAGTCTCCACTGAAAATCCCAATAAATTGGATTAATTGTCACCTTGCTCCAAACCCTGTTGAAAGAATGTTCGTACCACAATTAATATCAGGGCTCAATTCAATAAAACTTTTATAAGTGTACATGTAGCTATTGTCGTAGACTTCTGAAACAATAGCTGCTATAATTGTAAATTACAAGTGTAAAAGCTTTATTGTCCTAGATGTAAAGCTTTATTGAATTGGGCCCAAATCACACTTGAGTTGTTTCAAAGTCAGAATACTGTACATGTACATGTATGTGGAGATATAAGTAATTACCAAGATATCAAGTGAGTAGAGTTGCAATTGGGGAACATGTACAATGATGTAACACAGAATGTTGATTCACATAGCTGTCATTCATATCCACGGAGATGCACTCAAGTTTAATTACCTGAAAAATAATGCCACAAACTGGAACAGCCAATAATTGGATTCCTTGCTTTGCTTCCTTCCAAACCTGTGGAAACCATGTTAGTACTGCATGTTAGTTTTCAAGTAGTTTATTAATAACATTTATTTTCCTTCAAAGTTTGCCAAATCTTGGAAATAATGTACATTTATGTGTACATGTCATGCAATGATGCACTCCACTGCTGATGAAGAGAATAATGGGGCACATCTAATTAATGTACTGATAACAGTTGGCGTTCATTGTAGTAATAAGAAGAATATTAATTATAATAGCAATAATAGTATTAATAACAACCATTTTAAGCTGGGACCCACTTAATTAATATATTATACTGATAACACTGCAGACTGATAGTCACCATTTACTATGTACAATAACAACTTACAGTAATAATTATAATAGTTAACAACAGTGTGTAATAGGTTTCAAGTGAGTAGACTGGCAATTGGGGAACATGTAGAAGTAACATAGAATTTGATTAACACAGCAGCTGTCATTTACTTCCAGGTACATGTAGGCACTTAAGTTTAAATACCTGAAAAATAATATCATCTGCTACACTCTCCACTGAAAATGCCAATAAATTGGACTCATCACCTTGCTTCAAAGCCTGTTGACAGAATACTGGTATAATAATAATAATAGCGAACTTATATAGCGCCATTTCCACCTGGTTCAATATCACAATAACTATTATCTGATCACACTCAAGTAGCTTTATAAAGTCAGTACCAATACACGCAATTTAAATAACCAATTTTTGCCCAGAAAGAACAAAAACCCATCCACATAATTTATAGCAATTTCTCAAGCTCAGACAAAACACAGGAGAGAAAGGGGCATATAGTTGATGGTGTGTTTAGAACATATTTTTCAAACAATTAATAATATTGACAACAACACATTAATATATTATACACTAGAAACCTTTCAGCAAGAAATGAAATCTCACTAACCTTTTTCACTGAAGCAGGATTAATGAAGGTGACTCGTGGATAAAAAAGGGAAATTCATGGTACATGTAGAGTAGAATGAATTAATTTAATGGCTGGACCTACCAGACCAGCTCCACATGCCCTTCACATAACCAGCCAGAGGTGTGCAGAACACGACAGTGTCAAGGACAATGAAGGAACAGCAATAGCAAAGTACAGAAAACCCGAGACTGACCACAAGAAGGGCGACTTCTGCTCAGCATTTGGAAAGAAAAGCTAGAAAATAATGAACTTGGTTATAGGCCTGGTCATTTTGCATTGTTATGCCAGGCTGAGGGCAACAAAGGTGACAGGAAACTGTAGATTTAACAATGCATACGCTGAGTTAGACATAAACCTGAAGGACAAGCACCAGAGTAAGGGCCTCCTCCACAGATTGATCAAAAGGCCAAGCTAAAGACATTCAGAAGTCACTTTCTGTAAAGGGAATTAACAAGAAACATTTGCAACTGAAAAAATTGTGGTAGAGAAATAGAGAACCAACTCATCCCAGTATTCAAGAAGAACCATGCAGGACTGGAACAATCACAACAAAACTGATTGAACGAAATGAGAAAATCCATAGAAAATCAAGTCAACAAAAGAAGACCCTGAAGAACAGCAAATGAGAAACATCATCAACAATTACAACCATGTGCAGTATTTCAGTCATTGGGAAAATAAAAAAGGAGAAGAGCAGAACTGCGAAAGATCACAATAAAACTGGATGGAAAATTGGCAGAACTGAATGAAATGAGAATAGCATTTAAATGAGACAATGCACCACAGAACATCAAGACAACAAAACAGACCCTGATGAACAACAAGTGAGAAACATCAACAATTACAGCCATGTACTTCAGAGCATCGGAAAGATCAAAGAAAAGTAGAACAGCAGAACTGGGAACAATGACAATAAAATTGGATAGCAAACTGGAAGAACTGAATCAGATGAAAAAATTAGCAGAACATCAAGTCAACAAAAAAAAACACCCCAATGAACAACAAACAAGAACTATAATCAACAATTACAACCAGAACTGGGAAAGATCACAATAAAACTGGAGAGCAAATTGGCAGAACTTCATGTAAATAATATGATAATATATGTGAGACAGTGTACCACAGAACATCAAGTCAACAAAAGCAGACCCTGATGCAAATGAGAAATATTGTAAATAGCACATGGACCAGACTACTCCAGCCTGTAAATAGATAATCACACCCCTCATTGAAATCAGCACTTTTGTTATTGGGGCCAGCATGTTTAAAGAGAGTTTTGGCTACCTACCTACCTACCTACCTACCTACCTATGTCTATCTATCTACATACCTACCTACCTACCTACCTACATACATGTAGGGAGATCAAAGAAAAGTTGAATGACAGAACTGGAATGATTACAATAAAACCAGATGGACCCCAACAAACAACAAAATGAGGAACATCAACAAAAACAACCACATATTTCAAAGTATTATCAGGAATATCAAAGAAGAGTTGAACAACAGAACTGGGAACAATTACAATAAAACTACAATGTAGATGGTAAAATGGCAGAACTGAATCAGAGACAGTGTACCACAGAACATAAGAAAGATCAAAGAAAAGTTGAATAGCAGAACTAGGACCAATCACAATAAAATTGGATCATAGAAAACTGCACCACAGAACATCAAGCCAACAACAGAAGATCTCAATGAACAAC
>JANVCJ010074580.1:0-12064 GCA_026413505.1 Epizoanthus ramosus
ATCCTCACTCCTTTCTTGAGCGGCCGTACCCATCGCGGCGAAACGCCTGGGATGGGGAGGGAGACATTCACCCTGAACGTAGCGGAAGCAGCTCGCCGGTGAGGCTGTTTTCTGGAGGTGAAGTATTGGAGGCGACGGCCGGATTCGAACCGGCGAATAAGGGTTTTGCAGACCCTCGCCTTACCACTTGGCCACGTCGCCTGCGTGCTTTCCGTGCCGTGGCGGGCACGGAGGAGCGCCTGAAAGAAGTGCTTGGAGCGGGAAACGGGATTCGAACCCGCGACCCCAACCTTGGCAAGGTTGTGCTCTACCACTGAGCTATTCCCGCCCGAGGACGCAAAGGATAGTCGGGCGAACGCTTTGGTGTCAAGCGCTTTTCCCATGCTTTTCAAGAGCGCTTCGAGGCTCAGCGGCCGAAGCTCCCTGGAGGCACTTGAAAGGCATCGCGCACCAGGGTGAAACGCCAGGCATCCTCGATGAGATCCATGCCCAGAACATCGAAGCGGCAAGGGCTGTTGGTGGGGTTCCGCGCCAGGTGAAAGGCCGCGGCGCGGGCGATGCGGCGCTGTTTGGACGGCGGTACAGCGGCCACCGCCGGGCCGAAGGCACGACCCGAGCGGGCCTTGATTTCGATGAAACAGAGGGTTTCGCCCTCGCGGGCGATGACATCGATCTCGCCAGCTTTGTTCAGCACGTTTTTTTCCAGAATCTCAAACCCCTCCCCCAAGAGCCAACGCTCCGCCGCCCGTTCGCCCACACGCCCCCGGCCGCGGGTGTGGGTCTGGCGGCGAAAATCGCCACCTGAGAACTTGCGACGCATGCTTCATCCCCGCCGCCAGCGCGCTCCTTGAGGAGTGTCTTCGATGATGATCCCCTGGGCGGCGAGTTCGTCGCGAATGCAGTCGCTGGTGGCGAAATCACGGTGCTTACGAGCTTCCTGCCGCTCGTTCAGAAGGCGGTCGACGTCGTCGTCGGAGAGGCCCTCCGCGGCCGCCTCTTCGACCCACTCCGCGGGGTCGAGCAAGGCGAGCACGCGGTCCACCGAGTCCAGGGCATCGAGAACCCGCTGGCGGTCCCCCGGGCCGAGGTCATCCGTTTCGATGGCGCGGTTCACACCCCGCACGAAAAGGAAGACGGTCCCCAGAGCTTCGGAGGCGTTGAGGTCGTCGGCCAGGGCACTGGCGAATTCCGTTTCGAGTCTGGTGGCGAGGGTGGTGATGGTTTCACTGGCAGCCGCCCCTTCGGCAGCATACTCCAGGCGGAAACGCATCTCGTCCACCCGCTTGAGGGCGCTCTCTGCCGCACCCAACGACTCGAAGGTGAAGTTCAGCTTCTGACGGTAGTGGGTGGCGAGAAAGAGGTAGCGCAGGGCCCGTGGGTTCACCCCCTGGTCCAGCAGATCCTTCAGCGTGTACTGGTTGCCGAGGGATTTCGACATCTTCTGGCCATCCACCACCAGGTGCTCGGAGTGCAGCCAGGTGGTGGCCATGGGGCAATCGTTAACCGATTCGCTCTGGGCGATTTCATTCTCGTGGTGGGGAAAGATGTTATCCACCCCGCCACAGTGAATATCGAAGGTCTTGCCAAGGAATTTCATGCTCATGGCCGAGCACTCCAGATGCCACCCGGGGCGGCCCGGTCCCCACGGGGAGTCCCAAAAGGGCTCGCCTTCCTTGGCGGCCTTCCACAACACGAAATCGCGGGCGTCCTCTTTCTCGTACTCATCGCTTGCCACCCGCACGCCGCGCCGCACCTGCGACAGGTCGATGCCGGAGAGGCGGCCATAATCTTTATCCGCGGCAATGCGAAAGAACAACGACCCATCGTCGCTCGGGTAGGCGAAGCCCTTGGCCAGGAGTTGCTCGATCATGGCGATCATCTCGGGGATGTGATCGGTGGCCCGCGGATACTCCGCGGCCCGCTCCACCTTCAAGGTGTCCAGGTCTTCAAAAAACGAAGCGACAAACTCCTCGGAGAACTCGCGGAGACTCAAGGAGGCCTCGCGCGCGCCGCGGATGGTCTTATCGTCCACATCGGTAAGGTTCATCACCTGGGTGACCTGGTACCCCAGAAAGCGCAGGCTGCGACACAGGAAGTCTTCAAAGAGAAAGGTGCGCAGGTTGCCGATGTGAGCATGGTTGTACACCGTGGGGCCGCAGGTATAGAGCCGCACCTCCCCCGGCGTCTGAGGCTCAAGGGCTTCATGGCTGCGCCCAAGTGTGTTGAAGAAGCGGATCTCTTGCATGGTTCCTCGCTAACGGAAAAAGCCCGGAATGGCTCCTGAAGTCTCTGTGTGGGGGGATGGTATCGCAGCAGCCCTGGGGTTTGCACCCCAGGAACCTGCCGGTCCTCGGGGTCGCTTCCGCCCGTCCACATCGCTATTCCGCGGCAGCCATCTTCGGTTGCGTACGGGCCAATCTCTTGAGCTGGCGCCGGGCACGATCGCGGCGCAGACCACGCAGGCGGTCGACAAAAAGGACACCGTTCAGATGATCGATCTCATGACAGATGGCACGGGCCTCAAAGTCTTCGGCCGCGAGACGAAATTCTTCACCCGCGATGTCTTGGGCCACCACCTCGATGGCCAGTGGGCGCTCCACCTTCTCGGTGAAACCAGGGATGGAGAGACACCCCTCGCTATCGACCTCACAGCCGTTTTCTTCCACGATGCGCGGATTCACCAGGACCAGTAATTTCTCCGGTTCCTTGCCCACGCTGACATCCACCACCGCAAGGCGCTTTTCCACCCCCACCTGTGGCGCTGCCAGACCCACACCGGGGGCGGCGTGCATGGTTTCCACCATGTCGCTGGCGAGCTGGCGCAGGTCGCCGTCGAAGGCTTCCACCGGCGGACATTCGACCCGCAGAACCGGATCGGGATAGACACGGATCGGCAGGATCGGCATCAGCCCGCCATCAGGCGCTGCATCGACACCGCCACATCACGGTCGAGATGCTGCTGGCGCAAGACACTCAAGAAGGCCACCGGATCGGCGTTGCCCGCCATCACCGTCTCGAGACCCGGGCGGTCGAGGCGGAAGAGGGTGCCCGGCTGGGTGACCTTATATTCAGCAGGCCAGGCCTTGCGTTCGAGCAGGGCGGAATCGCCGATCAGATCGCCGGTGGTGAAGCTACGGATGTTGGTGGGCTTGCCGTTGATCTGCGCAAAGGCTTCGATCACTCCGTCCACCACCAGGTACATGGCGGGAACACTGCTGCCTTGATCGGCCAGGATCTGCCCGTCCTTGGTCTTGATCATCTCCATCACGGCGAACAGCTTCTGGATGTTGTCTCCATCGAGCTGGGCCACGATGTGGCTCTTCGCGATCTTGTTCCACAGCAGTTCCATCTGGAGCTTGGAATTCCCCGCCGTCTGCACACCGGTGGTCTTGTTGCCGAGAAGCCCATTGATGGCATACTGCCGACGCTTCTCCAGCCGCTTCATCGACTTGTACTTCTCGATGCGGCGGGGCAGGGTGTCGTCCCCCGGGTTGATCTTGAGGGCTCTGGAGGCCACGGCAACGGCCTTGTCGAAGAAGCCATCGTCGGCGTGTGAGTCAGCCACATAGACGTATTCAAGAATCGCTTTCTCAACATTCTTCAATGCCACATAGACTTCCGCCAACCGCAGATGGCCATGCAGATCCTTCGGCATGAGTTTGAGACGGGCCTTGAGCTCTCTCTCCGCATCCTCATACCGTTCGAGCGTGATGAGATCGTCGATGGTCAGCTCTTTTTCGTCCTCAGGCGCCTTCGCCTGCTTCCGCTTGCGGCCAAACATTTTTTTGAACACGAACGGTGACCCTCCTTGGGTTCAGTCAGCGAGCCTTCTTCCCCCGCGGCCCCCCAGGCGTCGTTCCGGAAAACGGTAGAAAGGAAGTATACCTGAGTTCGAGCCAGCTGTGCAGCCCAGATTGAGAAGAGAATATTCAGAACCCCCTGCTCCGCTTGCGGGGGGGCTGGCGCGAAGCGTAGGATGGAGGGCGTGTCCGAGGGAGAAAGGAGCCGGTGGAGATGAATTCCACACGCGTCCCAAAGCGACGCGCGCAGGGTCGACGGCCACCGCCAGGGCGGCGTGAAGGGAACATTTCGGCCAGGCGTGCCTTCCTGGCTGGCGCGGCTGTGCTCCTCTCTCTCTTCACGGCCTGCGCACCTGCACCCCGAAACGCCGATGCCCCCCTCACCATCGCCGTCCCCTATGAAGTGGGCACCCTCGACCCCCACGCCCGCGACCTGATCAGCGAATTCGCCATTCTGGCCAATCTCTATGAGCCCCTGGTGCGCACCAGCAGAAGCCTCACCACCTTGGAACCCGCCCTGGCCCGCCGCTGGCACAACCCCAGCCCGGAAACCTGGATTTTCGAACTGCGTTCTGAGGTGGTGTTCCACAGCGGCCGCCCCTTGCAGGCCGAGGACGTGGTGAGCACCTTCCGCCGCCTGTTGGAAACACCGGAGCTTGAGATCCGATCCTATTTGAGCGATGTGGTTCACGTAGAGGCGGTGGACGAGCACACGGTGCGCATTGTGACCTTGAATCCCAGTGGCGTGTTCCTCAACAAGTTGAACTTCGTGCTCATCACCCCAGCCGACGCCACCGCGCAATCCCTGGCGGAGCAGCCCGATGGCACCGGCCCCTATCGTCTTTCAGCGGGCAGCCCCGCAGAAGGAATGCTCCACTTCGAACGTCATGGCGAGTACTGGGGAACGCCACCGGAGCTACCCCTGGTCCATTTCCTCCTCGCCCAGGAACCGCGCAGGGCTTTTGAAGCTCTGTTGGAGGGCAAGGTGGGATTTGCCCAGATCCAATCGAAAGACCTCACAGATCGCCTGCGGGCGGAGGCGTTCCAAGAGCGCTTTGAGGTGGTTTCTCAGGAAAGCCTCTTCGTGAAATACCTGGCCATGGACATGGCCCGGGAGGTCACCCCTTGGAGCGACGCGCCCAGGAACCCCTTCCTCGACCCCCGCGTGCGCCGCGCCCTGCATCTCGGCATTGACCGCCGCGCCCTGGCCTCGACCCTGGCGGAGGAGGCCACCCCCGCGGCCCAACCGGTGCCGCGGGCAGTGCTCGGTTACCATCCCGACATCGAACTCCCCACCTACGACCTCGCGGCGGCCCGCACACTCCTTGCAGAGTCGGGTTGGGGCGAGGGCTTCGGCGTCACCCTTCACACACGCCAGATCCTCGAACACCCAGCCCGCCTTGTCGCCGCCCAACTCGCCAACCTCGGCCTGAAGGTGGAAGTGGCGGCCCTCGGTGATGATGCATTTTTTAAACTCCTCGACCGAGGTGAGATGTCGCTCTACTTCTCCCGCCTCGGCTGCCCCACCGGCGACGCCAGCGACGTGCTCGAGCGCGCCTTCCACTCCCGCACCGAGGGTGGTGCTCTCGGTCGCCTGAATGGCAACGGCTACCTGAACCCCGCAGTCGACCGCGCCATTGAGGAGGCCGCCGCCCTGGACACCATCGAAGCCCGCCGCGATGCCCTTCAGGCCATTCTTGAGCAGGTGATGGTGGATCTGCCCTGGCTGCCGCTTTATTTCGACCGTGAGGTCTACGCCTTCGAGCGCGGCCTCAGCTGGCAGCCGCGGAGCGACAGCTATGTGCTGGCGCGGGAGATCGGATTGCGGTGATTCATTCTCCTTTGTCACTCAACCATCCGCCTTCCACCGTCGTGGAGTGAGCCTCTCGGCGCAACAATTTGATCGAAAATGCCGCCTTTCGCGTCTGCTGACACTCTGAAACTGATCAGGAAAACCGCATTTCGCGCCTGCTGACGCTGCAAATTGATCGAAAAGACAGCTTTTTGTGACAGGTGACACTGCCAATATGATCGAAAACACCGTCTTTTGCATCAATTCACGCCGTATTTTGATCGAAAGGACGGTCTTTCGTGACAGATGACACCGTCAAGGTGATCGGAAACACGCTCTTTTCGATCAATTCACGCCGTAAATTGATCGAAAAGACAGTCGTTTGCGGCAGGTGCCCGAAGGCCTGGTGGGCTTCACCCTCAACGGCAAGGGCTCCGTCCAATCCAGCCCCCGGGACAGCACGGCGCCGGAGCTCGGACGCGGAGAGGGTCCTGTGGTTCCCCCGGATCCCGCTGAGCCCACGGAGCCCGCCGTCTGTTTTACGCTGTAGCGAACCCGAATGAATGGTTCATCCGTCTGTTTTGCGCCGTAGCGAACCCGGATGAATGGTCCGTCCGGGTAGCTTACGGCGTCAGGAGACGTCGAAAACGCGTCATCGCGGCTCTTGGAAGGAGACTTCTCCAGGCCGATCAGCGCCGCCAGTAGGTTCTTCGCCTCCAGCCGCTCCCCCGGAATGCGGTGCTCGTCGAGCAGCGCGTACGAGAGGTTGGGGGCCAGATGTTCGAACCCCGGCGGCAGGCCAGGCAGGTGAAGATCCTCTCTCGATGAAGATGATATCCTCTCGAATGGAGATTGTTATCGCACCAATTCCCTCAGGAGGATCCGCATGCCGTTGCAGCCCAAGAACCGCGCCGTCAGCTTCCCCGCAGTCCTGCCTCTCCTCGCCGCCTTGCTGTTCTCCCTGGCCTGCGGTGGTGCGGGCGGTTCGGATTCCGAAGAATCCAACCCACCCACCGCAGCGGACAATGCAGTTGAAGTGGAGTTCTGGCAATCGGTGAAGGATTCAGGTGATGCGGACCAACTGCTCGCCTACATCAAGAAGTATCCCGAAGGACAATTTGTCGAACTGGCCGAAGCGAGATTGAAAAGCCTGGGGACCGCCGATCCCAACGTGGCGGGACCCGGCGCCGCAGATGTCGACACCGTGGCGAGCAAGCAGCGGACGCGCGGCAAGAAACCGAAACCACAGCCGCAAGCACAAGCACAGTCACAGCCGCCACCACAGCCGCCACCACAGCCGCCACCACAGTCACGCCGCGAGCGAGTCTTGCGCGTCGTCCACCAAGCCCTCGGACGCTATCATGACCCCCGACTCCACATCTCCCCGGACATTCCGCGCTTCAAGGCCGACAACGCCGCGTCGGTCCACGGCATGGACCCACGCGACATCCTCGTACTCTATGATGATGGCCTGCGCGGCGGTGGCAAGACCGGCTTCGCCATCACCGAACGGCGGATCTACTGGCGCTTCATCAAAGGCGACGACGCGCTCTACCTCGAGTTCGAAGACATTGACTCCGCCATCGCGCGCAAGAGCAAGTTCCTGCTGAACGGCTATGATGTCTCCACCACGATGTCGGCGAACACCCGCTACGCAGCCGAGGTCTACGCCGATCTGGCCCTCGCGCTGCGCGACGCATTCCGCTGAGTTCTATTGACCTCTTCGACGGTTTTTCGAGGCCGATCAGGGTAGGCTGGCACCCTGATCGGCACCCTGATCGGCAGGCCGAAGAAGGGACATTGCTTCGAGGTTCTCCTCGGTCCAGCCGGGGACCAGCACTCCCCGCTCTGAATCGGTCACGAGATCAGCGAAGTCGACGTACAGATCGAGCCTTTGCGGTAGCTGCGACCAGACGTCCTCGGCCTGAAAGTCGATCGCCGTTCCGCGTTTCGATAAGAACGAATGGAAGTTGTCGGCCGACACCTGGCGGCCTTCCGCGAGGAGGGCCTGCCGTTCTTCTTCCTGCTCCTCCTCGGTCTGGTCATAAGCATAGGGATTGGATACGAGAGTCTCCACCTCTTCGCCGCGATCGAACAGCGCTTGGTAGGTGCAGCCCCCTGTATCTTCGAAAGCATGTACAAAGGCCAGGGTTTCAAGGGAACGCGAGAGGTCTTCACCATGGTCATGAAAGAGTTGATGCCCAAAGAGTTGTGTCCAACTGTGGCCGCGCAACTGGTAGAGAAAAATCGCGTTCCCCCGTGCCTCCTCATGCACTCCCGTCCGCCAGTCGGTGGCGAGTTGCAAGTCGTTTGAAGACTTGAGCTCCAGGAAGGCCTCGCTAACTTCCCGGCAAGGCGAGCGCACCAGGACTGTCGTGTAGGAGCCAAAATATTCGTCGTCCCTAGCGGGAGAGAATCCTCGGGCTGTTTCGATCTTGTTTGTCATGATGGCTTGATCTTATCAGCCAGAATCTCGACGAGCCTCAGGCCCTGACGTTCGTCACAGCATCGAGACCGTCTGGCTCCAGGTGGACGTCGTTCCCGACTCGAAGCCGTCGGCAAAGATCTCCGTCCCCTGAACGGCACCCACATCCACCACCACACCGTTTCTCGGACGCCCGAAGAGATCGTCTGGAGGAGCCTGGGTCGCGTCGGCAGCCCCGAACGCGGCGCTTCCCGAGCCCGGTGTTCCATAGAGGGTACCCAGACGTTCGAAGGCCTCCCGGATGGTGGTTGAACCATCGGCGAAGAAGCCGGAACCTGGATTCCAATGGGGTACCACCAAGCCACCCTGGGCGGCCAGCCGTGGATCGCCGACAATCGCGGCACTGTCATCGTCAGGGTTCACCATCTCGCCGGCGTCTTCGGGAACGGCGGCTCCCCCATTCCAGTAAAGATTGTTCTCGAGCACGAAGTCTTGCGTCTCGCCCGGGGGAGTATCTGAGAAATCGTTGCTCCCACCAAAGGAGGCCCCCATGCTCCCCGTCGGGTCGGACCAGATATTGTTGTAGAAGAAGATCTCGTCGTTCGCGGGATTGGCCCCTTCGGTGTTCAACCGCATGGCGAAGGCCAGTGCTGGCAGATCGCCCACCACGGTATTGTGGCGAAAGGTAATGTCTCTCCCACCTTTGACCCCGAACGCTGCACGCATCACGTTCGACGAGTTGCCCAGCATCAGGTTGTTCTCCACCAGGATGTTCCGCGCCTCGTAGATTGGCAGTGCATCTTCTCCGAGGAGCAGGAAGTTACTGCCGGTGGACCCCTGCCAATTGAGAAAAATATTTCTCCGCACCGTGATCTGATTGCTGCCGACATAGAGATCTTCGCCACCGTTGCTGTCTTTGATCACAATGAAGCTGCTGGTGTTGCCGGGGTCGGTGCGGCCGCTGGCAACAAAGTCGTTGAAGAAGATGTTGTCCTCGATGATCACCTCTTCCACGCCATTGATGTCGATGTGCTCGTCGCTTCCCGACTGGTTGTAGAACAGGTTGCAGGTCACACGGATGTCGCGGGCCGCATGGTTGATCTTCAAGACATCGTTGTTGTAGCTATCGTGCATCACGTTGTTGCGCAAGGTGATGCGGCTCACCTCGGCGTTGCCACCGCCATCGATGTGGACCACCAGCGCGGCGGCTCCAGGGCCATCGTGGGCGATGTCGAAGCCTTCGAGGGTGATCCCCTCCACGCCGCGGGGGTCGGAGTACATGGTGATCACCCGATCGTTGTGGCGGAGCAGGGCCTGGTAGGGAGTTTCGGAGCGGACGGTGACGCCCACCGGAAAGGTGCCACGAATGCGGATGCGTCCGTTGTAGGTGCCGGGGCGCACCAGGACCAGACTTTCGTCGGGGATGCTGTCGAGGGCGAATGTGATGGTGGCCCATGGAGCCCCGGAGGAGCCATCTCCCGCTCCATCGTCGCCGTCGGTGGCAACATAGAACGTGCCACCGGGGAAGGTACCACCAGGGTTGGCGCCCTCCATGGGAACGGCCAGGGCACTGGCCAGGAGGCCAACGCAGACAAGTCTGACAAGCCCCCCATCCAATGCTCGAACTCGCGAACGAAGCTCTCGTGCCATGATTTCTCGACTCCCCTTGTCATTAAGTGCCGGGTAAGATTTTAGCCTGCTTATCTATACATCTCAATATTTAAATTCGCAGACCATCCGTCTTCACAGACGGGAGGTGTGGCTCTTCATCGGCCCGCTCCCACATTCGACGGCAACATTGGTATCATCGGTCTCCGAGTCCTTCCTCCGAAGAGTCGCTTCCTCGGAGGAATGGGTCCTGCACCAGGCGTTCTCAACATGACACGGATCCACCGCGAGGCAGGTCATTTGGCAGCACCGCGCAAAGCACTCTTGAGTTTCTTGATCTCGCTTCTTTTCCTCGCGACGCAGACCGCAGGAGAATCGCCCCCGGCATCCATGGCGGCTGCGACCTACTTGTTCGACACCTGGAAGATCGAACAGGGCCTCCCGCAGATCTCAGTCTTCGCCCTGACTCAGGATCAGGGAGGGTATCTCTGGCTCGGCACTGAGGAAGGGCTGGTGCGCTTCGACGGACAGCGCTTCAACGTGTTTGATCGCACCAACACCCCGGAGTTGCGCAGTCATTTCATCCAGACGCTGCTGGCGGACCCCGACGGGAGCCTGTGGATCGGCACCCACCACGGCCTGGGGCATTTTGAGGACGGCCAGTTCACTCTCTACACCACCGCCGACGGGCTCGTACACCAGGAGGTCCACACCCTCTATCGCGATCGGCGCTCCCATCTCTGGATTGGCACCGCTGGCGGGCTCAGCTGCTTCGATGGCAAGAACTTCATTTCGTTCACGGAAGACGACGGTCTCCCGCACGGCTTCGTCCACGACATCCAGGAAGACTTCGCGGGGAACCTGTGGATCGGTACCGAGATGGGGTTGGGTCATCTCGAAGATGGAGAGCTTGAGAACCTTCCTTTCACCTCTGCACCCGACCCGCACCTTCCCTCCTCCGTAGTACATGCCCTGGCGGTGGATCGCCGCGGCGGTCTGTGGATCGGAACGGTCGATGGTCTCTATTCTTTCAACGGCGGGCATGTGGCATCGTTTCGCCTCGATGAAGGCCTTCCCCACCCGACGGTGCGTACGCTCCACCTCGCCGCCGATGACTCCCTGTGGATCGGTACAGAGGCTGGCATGGGCCACCTTGAACCCGAACAGGCCACTCTCGGAATCCAGGAAACCTACACCCCGAATGACGGTCTCGCCGACGGCTGGATCGCTTCGTTCTGGGAAGATCACGAGGGCTCCCTCTGGGTCGGCACCCGGTTCGGCGGCCTGAGCCGCTTGCGCAGCACTCCCATCAGCACTCTCGGCACCCCCGAGGGTCTTGTCCATGATCTGGTCTGGGGCATCAACCAGGACCGGGAAGGTAATGTGTGGATCGCCACTGACGAAGGCCTGAGCCAGCGCCGGCCCGACGGCACCGTGATCAACTATACCACCCGGCATGGCCTGCCCGACCCCGCCTCCGGAGCACTCTATGAAGACCGGGAGGGACAGATGTGGATCGGCACGTTCGAACACGGTCTGGTGCGCTTTGATGACGGCGCATTCCGTGTCTACACCCCCGCCGACGGTTTTCCACCAGTGCGGGTGCGTCGCATCCTCGAAGATTCCACCGGCCGGTTCTTCATCGCCACCAATGGCGGATTATTCGAACGCACAGCCGAGGGGTTCAGGAACTGGTCCGTCGAGGACGGGCTACCCCACGAACACATCCGAGACCTCCATGCGGACTCACGGGGAGGCCTGTGGCTGGCCACCGATGGAGGTCTGGCCCACTTCCGGGACGGAAAGTTCACCGCCTTCCCCACCGACCAGGACGTCGCCACCGATGAACGCATCAAATCGATCTACGCGGACGGCGACGGGATCCTCTGGCTCGGCACCTGGGAACGGGGAATCGCCCGCTTCGAAAACGGCGAGTTCACCTTCATCTCCGTGGGCAACGGCCTGCACCACCACCGGATTCATCGCGTCCTGGAAGACGATGAAGGCTGGATGTGGATGTCGAGCAACCGCGGCGTCTTCCGAGTTCGCAAGAGCGATCTGAACGATTTCGCCAGCGGTCGCATCGGCACCGTGACCTCCGTGGCCTACGACGAAAGCGATGGCATGCGGTCGCGGGAATGCAATGGCGGGGCCCAACCGGCCGGCATCAGAACCCCGGACGGGCGCATGTGGTTCGCCACCATCGCGGGGGTGGCGGTGGTCGACCCGGGGAATCTTGAGCAGAACCATGTTCCACCTCCCGTCCACATCGAAAAAGTCCTCGCTGATCAACAGCTGATCGACCCGGGGCCTGGCACCCCGCCCCGCGAGATCTCCTTCCCTCCCCCGACGCGTGAATTCGAGTTCCATGCCGTGGCCTTGAGCTTCCTGGCGCCCGAAGAGAACCGTTTCAAGTACAAGCTGGAGGGCTTCGACAAC
>JANVCJ010074591.1:0-12062 GCA_026413505.1 Epizoanthus ramosus
ATCGGCTAATAGCAAACGCTCAGAGAACCAATCACATGCGTCCATTTGCAATAGAACACGGCAAATTTCTACTAAAACTAGATATCGCCTTGGTGACGTCACATAACATCACAATTGAAATATCTAAAGATAAAAAGATAAAGCACTTTATTTAATGAGGGTAACACATTTACACTTAAGTAATCCTCCATGTGGCCCTCAACCACAACTCCGGGATCACTACCCTGCTCTTTTCGACAAGTGCCTTGGTTCTTTTAAGTCCCCCTGGGCAGATGATGTTTCAGGAGACATTTTAACGCCCCTGTCTACGCATGGTGTGGAGAAAGAAGGACGCACAAATTCTCAGAAATACAAAGAAATGCTGTCAACAACATTTCAGTCTTTCGTTTTTTTGTAAAAATGTATATAGGTCATTCTTAAATTTGGATGATCGCTGTAAACAAAACCTGTTTTAACTTAAAAGTCAAGCTGCGTTGTACGTTGGAACCTCAGATCAAACTCAAATTGGATTATCAGTTACTTCCAAACAATCTATAACTTAAATGAACAAATCAACAAAGTTTGATTTGTTATTCTACTTTAGTTAGTCATGAAGAAACTTAATAAATACTGAGATAAACAATTCACTCTGTGTGAAATTAATCACAGCGGGAATGTAAAAAGAAAAATGTGAATTAATCAAAAGTTAAAATGTTAACAAGTTAGTTATGCTTGCAGTGCAGTGTCTTGCTTACATCCTTGGAAGGAGATATTTTAAAACTTTCATTTCTAGAAAATAATTTTGTTGAAGCACTATATAGACTCAATTTCAAATCGATTTGCAGTCGTCATGACTCGTTTTAGAATCTCTGACATAGTTGATTTGTTGACTTAGTCTACACAATAGAACTGGGTTATTTTGCACAACAATCGTTTCACTTAGTTTCTTGTAAGTCTTGCCAGGATAATCGCTTTACGTAATCTGAAGAGTAATTGTCAATGAACTAGAAGCGAAGAAACCATAAAACGAAATATTCGTTTTCACAATCAA
Source organism: Epizoanthus ramosus (assembly GCA_026413505.1). Classification (NCBI taxonomy): domain Eukaryota; kingdom Metazoa; phylum Cnidaria; class Anthozoa; order Zoantharia; family Epizoanthidae; genus Epizoanthus; species Epizoanthus ramosus. Next base: position 1,031 of record JANVCJ010074591.1, read on the forward strand.
AATTTCCAACTGCAAACTTCCTATATTTAGAATGCTGAACGGATATTCTGAACGAGTCATTAACTTAACAGAAAGGTCACCAACTGGGTCTGAAATAATTACCACCTCAAACTGGCTTTAATCTAAATAATGTTGCTCTATTTTCGGTTCAGGGCTTTGGAGCTAGGTTTAGTTATTGTCAGTGCTGTGGGCATGTTTACAGAAAACTTGAGGCAAGCAGAAGCAAGTAGAATTCTTCCCAACGAAACACGACAATCGTTCAAAAATAACGTCTTCTTCATCCAGCATGATTGAAAATCTGAGAAACAATTGTTTCTTCCGACTTCGGATTTCAAACCTACAAATGTAATGAGGTTATTGCCTTGGAGCTAAGCTGTAAGTATTACGTTTAAATCAGGATCCTTTAAATATTTTGTTAATTAATAAGTCGGACTGCATATAGCACTCACAGGTTCGAGTTACAAAGTTTGTCGTTTGAATTTTAAAAAGAAAGGGACTGCTTTAATTTATAGGTTTTGCTACAATAAACTCTACGATACTCTAACAAAAACAATTTAACCGCTGTTTTACCTTCTTGGTTTCCCAAAGAACTTGTTTATTTGCAGTCGCAATGATACTGAACAATGAGCGAATAAGTCCTTTCTCTTACGAAATTGACCAATTAAACCAACACTTTGTTATGGTGAGGGAGTAATCTTTGAAAGAGGTCAGTTTCAGTTAAAGCCATCGAACGCATGTCTTTCTGAGCAATGTCCGTGATGGACATAACACACAGTATTTTTACTGCAATGCCATCTTGGTTTGATAATGACTCGCATTGATTCAAAATGTAACTTCGTTTACATCAAGTACTTGGAATAGCATTCACCTGGGAAAACTAGCCTATGTGTTTGAGTAGCTATAGTGGACTCTGCAATAGGTTGTTTATGCTGAAAATTGTTTGCGATCTTTTGCACATAAAATATTTAATTAAACAGCAGCATGAATATTATGTCATATATTCTGAACAGAGGGAAATTTGTTGAATGCAAGTATAAATCGGAGGGAATCAATTACGAGGCATGAATTGAGTTTGTAACACCATAGGCACATTTATTTATAACAAAAACTTGCGAAAATTATATAGCTATTGAAATTGATGACAGAACAACAGAGTTAATCAGTGAGCAAGGGAGAAAACGTTTAGCTTAAGACTGATTTATCTTTTTAAAGATTTAAAATACTCTCATAAGCATGGTCAGAAGCTACTTAAAGTTGCCTGGAATTCAGATACAACTTCTTCATATAGGAGATGACATAGCCAAGCTGACAAAACGAAAGGCATTTTGAATAATACGTCATAATAGCAAACATTCCAATCCAATATGGCAATTTAAGTTTGAAAGTTTAATGATTCGTAATCCACTTCTATATTCATTATGCACTTGAGCTCGAAATCTCTTATTTTGTTTTTCATTTTTGAATATTTTTATCAAATTGAGTTGCTTCTTCGATGACAGTTGGCTATGCATACTTTACAGAGGCAGCGAAATTTCAGTATTCTGGCCAGCTTGACCGAGACTGTAAAATAGTTTACAAGTAGTCTTGGGCAAAACTGATAGATCATAGGAACTCGATAAATTGCCGCAATTTTGTCCTCAAATAGTAGCGATCAAGAATAGAGAATCAACCGTTTCTCGTTCACTGTCACTGGACAGTTAAGATATGTGTTATGGATATGTTAAGATATGTATTATGCTATGTCAGTTCCATATTACATAGTTAAAAGAAATTTTCCCACGGATTGTTCAAGTCATCCGTAACGGTCACGAAGGTCAGCGTGTAAGAGTTGAAGAACTCATTTTTGCTGACGTCAGTACATCACTGGCAAATTCCAGAGAATATATATTTTACAAATGATGCACAATAGAATTATTAATAACAAAAAACTTACGTGAGAAAGATACCAGAAAATTCGCTGAGTTAGAAGTTGTAACCGAAATCAAAACAATCATAGAAAAAACAAAGGATACTTTCTATTGAATAATGAGTGACTCATTTGGTGAAGAATAAGTCTGCAGTTGCCCTAGGGACAAAAAAACAATGTACCGATGCAATAGAAATTAATAACTTATTCTTATCGTATCATTAATCAATCGCCTTCATGATAGTGTTCAAAGCCACACGAAGGATCGATAAATCTTGGAGGAACTAAGTGAAGTGAGCTCGACTTCCACTTCAGGTATTGTATCTGTCTGTAATAACATCTAGTTTGCGAATTGCTAACTTTACGCGATGTTCCTTCAAATACCAACGAAATAATTTAATTCAAAACAGTGGCAAGTTTTCTAATTGCATAATTTTTAAATAAACTTAAACAAACTGCAGTGACTATATAACAATTAGGAGACTTTTCAATATTTTAAAGCTGTTATAGAGATATTTCTAACATCTTAAATAACTGTTGGATATTGCAAGTGCCTAGTTTTAATCAAACTCCCAGTACTCATTCTTAAGATAAATCTCTTATATAGTTCTATTGTGAAGAAACTTAAACTGAGTCAGATAAATATTTTTGAGTTGACTCTACCGCATAAATATTATATAAGTTACAGATCTTTGAAGACAAGTTACGTCCAGCAGTCGACTTCTGGAATACGATGTGCGTGATTTCAATGTTGAAATATAATGCAATTGTATTATGTTTTCAACGTGATGAACAATCTATTTGTCTTTGTGTCACCCTTCAATATATACAGGACGAGAAGCTTAGAAGATATTGATAATCAATTTGTCTAATTTTAAGTTTAATTTAATTCCATATTATAAACCTTGAAACCGCAATGGCGCGGAAGAACAAAGTAGCTGGAAAGTGAATAATTTGCGTGATTATTTAAAGTCAATCAGTTTTAGGAATTTATCAGTTGATAGAAATATATTTCATACTATATCAGAGTTACAAGGATAAATTAATTTTAATAACTACAAAGGACTGCTTTTAATTTTATATTGCCACAAGAGCTTTTGGAAGATATATGAAAATCGATATCATCTATTATCGCTTATCGATACCAACTTTTCAGCATTTCAGTTAAAAATTATAGCGACACTAATCGAACTACTATGTGTAAGCAGACTACGAACTGGGCATGCAAGAGATATTAAAAACCTATTATTCCCTTGGACAACCTAATTTATCTTCGAATTTTAGAGAGAAAATATCTATTTTTATTATCCTAACATATAAAAGTGATATATAAATGAAGCAGTTATGCAAGTGACAAGCTGAAGAGTTGAACTGAAAAGCCCTTGGGTTATGTTCAGACTTATATTTATGAATATGATTAGTTTTTCATGCATGATCACCGTTGCCGAAAAGGTTGCTAAAAAAACGATTTGAAACAAATCAAGCACATGTCTTTGAATATTTACGAATTCCATTTCAATCACATTATTTGGGTGTTTATAATGAAAGTAATATATTACGTGGTTTTACAATAGCTCAGTTACCTTTTTAATGCCATATTGCACAAAAGGAAAGTCACGTAAAATATTCAAAAAAATATACTGTCACGGGATTCTAACTAGTTTTTCCATGATCAACTTCTAATCATTTGTTACATTTCCCTGTAAGAAAACGATATCATAGTTGGGAAAAACAGCAAAATGATTATTTAATATCTAGTTCTCCCGTGCTTGATACTTGAACTTCACGAAACACTCTAACTCTAGAAACCTCATTAGAACGTGTCCACGTGCTGAGAGAGGAGACAGACTACTAGCACTAGCATTAGCTCGCTCTTATCGATAAATGCATAAGTTCTCCTATGGTTCCTGATCGAACAGCTTAACGATTCTGTCGATCCACCCTGTGGCACTAATGCAACTTCACGCATGCGGGGATCGAGCGGGCGACATGCAGGTTTGCGGTCAGTGGTACATCAACCAGTTTGATACGAAATGCATGGAAACGAGGGTGGAATATTCATTACATATGAGCCGCAATAAGATATTTTGACAGATATTATGGTTATAAATTTGTTTAGGGTTACTCAAACTGTGAACTTTCAAAATGCGAGCCAGTTGTTTAAAAATAAACTGTTAGATGCATCTCGAGAAAGCGGTCTAACTGTTATCCAGTTCTTTGTACATAACGCCATGTTGATTAGAACGTTCAATATCAAAATAGATCTAGATGCGATTTTACAAATGAGCAAAATTTCAAAAATTGATGTCAAATCTCAGTTGCTATCTCCTTTCAGAAACATGATCAAGACGTGGATCATAATCGTGTCATGCGCTGGGTTCGTGTTGTTCATCGCATGGGCTGTGATGTTCACTTACTGCCTGTGCCGCAGACGTCGCAAGTTTCACAGGTTTGTACACATCAATTTATTACATTTGTATTTCTGGTTTTCATGAACATTCTTTAATGTCGTAAAAATTAGCAGGAACTCTGCAATTTGCCGAGATAGCATTTCACGCGGAATGTAGAAGGGCCGGGGTTTCTCGAGGCATTCTCGTGCTGACAAACAGACAAACACCAAGACTTGCATGCGATGTCATGTCTTTGTCTTTGATTGGTTCAATTTTAGTCACTTAATTCCCTGATTGGCTGATCACTGACAAAACAAATGTATTGAAACAGATTTCGCCAACCAGTCCCGGGGGGAGGGGGGGGACTCCCATATTGGACATGACGGGGATGATCGTCGTACCTTTTGCAGTTAAAATTGCAGCTTGCGGTACCGCTTAGGGTGTTAGAGATACAAATGAGCGTTTGAATTCAGAAAGGTATCTTTGAGGGACATAATTTGCCAGATTGCCAACATCAGAATGAAAAAAAATGGAAATACGTGACACTTCTCCATTCTTTTTGTTGTTCCAGCACAGCTTTTTATAATGGTCAAATACATGTGCATTCCTTTCCTATATGTAACTAAACGTGTGTATTTCAATATATTAACAAATTAAGGTTATAGTTTATAAAATATCTAAAATAGCGAATGTTTTCGATCGACTAGATCATCTTCAGGCTAATGGAAACTCTATGTGTATTCCTATGGTAGCTTTTAGGGGGGTTAATGAGCTCGAGCCACACCCATACTAGTACCTTTTAGGGGTTTCTTTGCAAAAGTTCGACGATCATCCCTGTCTTGTCCAGTATGGGAGTCCCCCCCCTCCCCCAGAGCAACCAGTAACCCTTCTCATTAAATTACAGCAATATAATATAACACAGTTTTAAAAATATTCAAGTTTCGTACGCTGGGCAAATCATTCGATTCTGATTGGTCTATTTGTACCACGTGGTCATAGTGTACTCGGTTCACCTCAGTTCAGTACCTGACAGCATTTCATGAATGAAATTCGGTTTTCCGGGGTTAAATTAGATGCGAGGGATTTTGTGCAGGATTTACAACCCTAGGGGTTATACAAAGAAACCTGGACCCTAATACAGTTATACCGTTAATCAGAATACTAGGGTAGAATGGCGGTTATTTACAATAATTACTGAAGATAATAGGCACGACAAAATACATATTCACATTTGTTCTGGAGAACTGTTCGAGAAAAAAAAACGATGTAGGGAGAAGATCTGCCGCGATTATATGAAAATAACTATTGAATGAGGACAAATCACGAACACTTGTGCAGTAATTCCTTGAACTCGTTCATGTATTCGTTGACAAAGCACAAACAAGAGAGTGCTTTAACCTCTATACAATACAATGCAATACAACATAACACAATGTAATGAAACGAAATACCATATAATACAATGCAATGCAATGCAATACAACACAACACAATTTAATGAAACAAAATATCATATAATACAATTCAATACAACACAACACAATTTAAACGAAATACCATATAATACAATGTAATACTATCATCTATAATTCACCCTTGCAGAAAACCGATGAAATTGGATACTGAAAGCAACTACTCAAAAAGGAGACCATTTTCCGACGCAAGCGACGTCTATCCCCACGAAGATGGGCTCTGTCGGGATACAATGAAGAGAGCTTTGTCCACACACAAGATACGTAGTGAGCTATCATTAACAACCCCTCAACACCAACAAGGAAAGTTAGTTACACGTGCCTTAGTTAACGAAGGATATGTACAAGATGAAAACGACAATAAGTCACCTGATAAAGATGGAATGTACACGCCTGTTGAAGAACGTACGTCTCATAGTTATCCAGATATAATTGCAGCCGCTGAGCGCAGCGGTGTTCCTGACATCGTCATCAACACCACAGCAGATGTAGAGAAGCCAAATCAACTTCCTGTACCTGAATATCGAAAGACGACACTTAAAGATAAAGACGGCAACAGCCCCTACACAGAACGAAAACGTGACACGCTGGGTTACTTTCCGCAACTAAGCGAAAGATCCTCTTCTGATGGCGATCTTGCGCCTGGGCGGAGAACTTATGAAGATCTTGTACCGTCTACGAGATCCACGTTATATGAAGATCTTCTACCTGCATACAGCAAACCAGTAAAAAGAAGCGAGTCCGCTCCAAGTGTTACTGCCAAAGAAAACGTTAGACGGCAAAGACACAGTAGGAAAAGAAAAGCCGTATCACGTTCTTCGTCACTCAATGCAATCTTAGAGGTCGACTATGAAGAACATCCTAACAAATGTGGCTCTGTGGAGACGATAATAAAACAGAAAAGACTGAAACGAAAACGCAGGAATGCTCGAGATGAAACTGGCGACAGAGCAATAACTGCGTTCTTTACCGCAGATCCGGCAATCCAAGGAAATGTTAGTAATTCGCCCAGTGCTACAGTCACGGTGCGTGACAACAATGACGAAGCTGTCACAATGCAAGATGGTGGCAATACTGATAAAGACCAGCAACAGGAGTACCTTAGTAATAGGAGTGAGACGAAAGACTCAGTTAAGGAAAACTTCCAACATCATACAATTCCACAGAGTGAACAAGGAGATACCAGTACTGAAAGAGAGCCCACCACTAGTCCTCTTGCGTACAGAGACGGCCAAGTAGTCAAGGTCCAAACTCAAACAGATATTCCACGTGAGCATGAAACCCCCATGCTACAGAAAAATCTTGTAACTGCCTCAGGTGTTGCAGATCCGGGTACTCGACCTGTACTGGAATCCCAAGCATTAAACAGCAGTTATGTCAACGATCCAACTAACACTTCACATACCCTTGGGGAAGCCATAAAGTCACACAGTCCGAATAATTCCCCAAGCAGTAGAATTCGGGACAAGCAATTACCAACGGAAAAACTAACATCTCAAATCTATGGGCCTTATCCCATGTCTAAAACCCACCAAAACATTTCAACAACAGTAAAAGATACTTCAATCAAACACGAGGCAACAACAGAACTTAAAAGTCTCATGCATGTTCCGGTCGACAAGGCTCGGGAGCACCATAAAGGTATTGTCCGAACAACCTCCTGGGCAACGGATGAAGATACAGATGCGAAAGTCAAAGAGAAGGTGGAAAGTTTAAAGAGCTATCATCAAGAGCAAGCAGGTACCAAAATTACTTCCAATAAACAAACTACATCAAATATTCTAACAACTCACGAAAGCAATCCCGAGTCAAAGATCAAGAAACTGATGGGCAGATTTCAAGATCATGAAACACGACAATCCAAGGAACAAACTGCACAATCAGAACACAAGAGTGAGAAAAGCGAAGCCGAAGCAAGCAAATTTACTGCCGAGGAACGGCATAGCGCTAAGGCCGAACTTCTCGACAACAAAAGATCAATTCAAGAAACCCAGGTCATCTCTAAGCCTGCTGAAGTAACAACACCAATGAAGGCAACAAGTGGGAACTCAAGTGAAAGAAAAGAGCCAACAAAACCTCAAGAGTTCAAACCAAACTCCACTAATGTCGCCACTAATGTCAGTATCGCCTATACCAAGCCAAAACCAGCACTTATTACAAACGGATCCCCGGCCCTTCTTTCAAGAGCTAGTCAGCTAAATAGTAATGGTCCTGCCACCGGTCTCGCTCTGAGCTCCGTCTTATCCGAACTACTAACAAAGGTCACCGCAGCAGAACCACAACAGAGTCCAAACCCCAGTCCCAAGACCACAGTTGCCCCCACCAAGATTCCAAACGGTTCCATACCCAACGGCCACATCCCATCGCGCATCCACCAAGTAAACAGCAACCAGCCGCTACCTGTTACCGGTGTGGCGTTGAGCTCAGTGATGCCCGAGCTAAAGTCACGAATATCCTCCACAGAAAGCTCAGACAAAGAAACCGAACAAAACATTGACTTGAACCATAATATTCCAGAGTCACCCGTGTTCAAAGGAGGTACTGCCCCAAGAAAGATATCATGTCCGGTGATACCAGACCCCCCTGTCTTCGTGGCTCCTACCAGGAGTCGGAAAATCTCTAGCCCAGGCCCAATGAGAACAGGTGGGTCCGCGGCGGTTACAGGGGTGGCGCTACAGTCAGTTATGCCAGAGCTACAAAACAGACTACGACGAATCTCTAATCAACACGATACGCGAATATAAAGTAACAGTATGAAGAACAATCATTTGCCGATTGCATAAACCCAACAATGCACTTCGTTCTTGGGAACTTCCGGGTTTTTTTACCATCCAAGGAATAATGCACGGCCGGATGTACACAGTCGGAGACTCGTTTAGTGCATCATGAGAAACCGTAAGGACCCGAAAACAACATACATTATGGGATTGTATAAGAAACAACAATCTCGTTCCCAGAGCCCGCTTTCTTTTAGGCCTGCGGCGAGAACGAAGGCCTAAAAGAACGTGGGCTCTGGGAACGAGATTGAAGAAACAAATGAACAGCAGACAGAGCTGGGGGTTAAATAATTACTACGCATGTCCAACCGCAGACGCATGCTCCCCATACATTTCTTTCCTGGCGACGATCGCTGGTAAACTCTTTTGTTCGATAGAACAAAAAATATATGGAATTTGTGGACATTCAGCAAACCTCTAGTCCACAGGCTACTTTGGAACCTCCAGTTCTTTAAGATAGTGTCAAAAAGATAAAAATGCTGAACACGATAATTATCAAGCAGGTAACACGCATATTATAGACCATTTTTCACACAATTTATGAAGGCAAATAGCCAGAAATCTAGTTAGAATTTCATCAACATATGCTCTTTTATAGAACGTTTGTTTACGAACAAGTACGATTTGAGTTAGCATCTCATAATACCACATATCCAAGATCACTGAATATTAGGTCTTGCAAGTACTCTACGTAGCATCACCAATGCGCAACATTTACAATTCGAGATCAATGTTTTCAAGAGTCAAATGAAACCTAAATAAAATAATGCATGTCTAATGCCAAAACGTAACACCAATCAACATGCCGAAATATTGTTGAGGGAATATAAAATAATCAGTTATCACACAAACGTAAAACATGAAACATGTCCAAAAGTGGTTGAAATGATGAATGCACGAGTCGCACATTAAATTGTTTAACATATTAATTTCAAGGCAAGTTAAGAGGCCTGAGATTCAGCCAGAACCAAAAAATCAAAGGATTTCTGGTTCTTAACACTGTTCCAAAGCCAGAGCTCTTAAAAGCAGAAGTTTAGAAAACGACCGCTATCAGTTTTACTATAAAAAAGCGACAAAAACAAAGTAGCATCAACAGCAACAACAGTATAGAACAAAACCTAAAACAACAACTGCAGCAGCAACAACAAGAACAACAAAAACAACGATAACAACCAAACTGACTGCTGAAGAGCACCATAACACAAACATCAAACATGAGTCCCCGGCTCGGGAGACCGGGCAACCACTCCCCCACGTTATCGACAGTAAATAAATTATTGTATTGTATTGTATTGTATTGTATTGTATTGTATTGTATTGTATCATCAAGTACTGCAGGCAGTACTTGTCACTATAAAAGAACATGACAAAGTTAAGTTTATTTTTGAAGTTATTTTTGTAAATAAAGTCGTATTCAAATATTATATTCTACTGTAATTTCATAATGTTCTTTGCTATTATATGCACGCATCACTATGCAAAGCTAATAAAGTTGGAGTCACATCGCTCAGCATGGCTATCAATTTTATTGGGTATGCCAAACGTTCGACAATAGGCGGAGGGGCATTATTAGTGTACGGGTAGCGCCACTTGTTCCCCGCTTTGAGATGACGTCATGGCCGGGTCATGAGATGACGTCATGGGTCCACTTGTTCCCCGCTTTGAGATGACCGCATGGTATTCTGTTCTATATCTGCGCTATATAAATATTAAACTTATTACTTATTATTATCCTACCGGATAGCTCGTACGGGTAGATTGCTGTTTACCCAGAAAAACGGGTAGAGCTACCCGGTAGGTCCGATGACGTCATCTCAAACCATTGAAAAACAGGTGCCACCCGTTACCCGTACACCGATTTTCGGATATAGTAAGGTCTCTATTAGCGGGGGCATTTGTCTTGAATATGGTTGTACGCCCGTTAGTCAATGGGCTTGTTTTGGGGAGGAGGAGTGTTCCCGTATATAATATTGCACCAAACATTTTTGGGCCTATAGTTTGTTGGGCTTAAAAGTATTTTCGGCGGGGGTGGGGTTAAAATTGGGCGTTTACATTATATAGTTGACTGCTATGAATTTTTGCTTACCCAATGGTTCACGAGGCCAAACGTGTATTATTTAAACGATATAACAATATTAAATAACGACGACATGATGAATGTTGCGTGACATTTTGTTCTGGTTCAATGATTTTCCTGCACGGCGCAATGAGTGATGGGCTCAAAACGCGCAGTGCTCTCCCAGAGTGAACAGATTTCGATATATAGGCAAAACATAAAGGCCGTGTTCCCATTTAAAAGAGGAGAGATATCCTCAGCAGTAGTGTTGGTTGGGGGGGGGGGGGGGGGGGGGGTTGTTTTTTTGTTTTTTTTTTTAAAAAAAATAAAAATAAAAAAAAAAAAAAAAATAAAAAAAAAAAAAACATATAAAGATAAAAAAAATTTTTTTATTTTTATAATAAAGAAAAATAAAAAAAGAAAAGAGAAAA
>JANVCJ010074602.1:0-12060 GCA_026413505.1 Epizoanthus ramosus
CTGGAGTTTGGCCATGGAGAGACTTATAAGTTATGAGCAGAATCTTGAATCGAATGCGGTATAAGACGGGAAGCCAGTGTAGTCTCTTCAAGATAGGAGTAATGTGATCGAACTTGGGTATCTGGGAAAGAAGACGGGCTGCTGCATTTTGTACATGTTGGAGTCGACGTGTAAGATACTTCGGGATACCATAAAGCAATGAATTACAATAATCAACTTTTGATGTTACAAAGGCGTGTATGACTACTTCGGTTGTATGGAAGGTCAGGAATTTACGGATCTTGCCAATGTTCCGTAAGTGAAAGAAGGCTGTTTTACATATCATGCTGATATGGGGGGCCATTGTAAGGTATTCATCAAATAAGACACCAATGTTTTTGGCAGAGGACGAAGGCGAAACTTCTTCATTACCTATGTTTAGAACAGTTAAAGAAGGCTGAGGTTGAAACATAGAAGACAGCAAGAGTACCACAGTCTTATCCAGATTTAGTTTAAGTTTGTTGACGATCATCCACTTGTTCAAGTCGCAGACACATGCTTCAATCTTTTGTTTCCTTTGCTCCATATCAATAGAGGAAGAGGTCCTAAAAACAATGTACAGTTGGGTGTCGTCAGCGTAAAGATGAAAGCTCATATTATGTTTCCTTGCAATATCGCCAATAGGGGAGGTATACAGAGAGTATAGGAGTGGACCGAGAACAGATCCCTGAGGGACACCATGTAGAAGAGGCACCTTCTTAGAAGACTGTCCATTAACCTTCACAAACTGAAAACGGTTAGACAGAAATGATGAAAACCACTTGTAAGCAAGACCACCAATGTTAAATCTGACGGAGAGACGTTTCAACAGAATTTCATGATCCACTGTATCAAAGGCGGCCGAGAGGTCAAGAAGAACTAGAATAACGGAGGATTTGGAATCAATAGCTCGTAAAACGTCATTTTGTACTCGTAGAAGGGCAGTCTCAGTACTGTGAAACTTCTTGTAAGCAGACTGATACGTTTCGTTCAGATTATTTATGTCAATGTATCTGATAAGTTGACTAGCAACAACTTTTTCCAATACTTTGGAAATGAAACAAAGATTTGATACTGGCCTGAAACTTCTATATTCATCGAAGGGCAAGGAAGACTTCTTGAGGATAGGGATGACCATCGCCTCCTTAAGTTGATCCGGAAACACACCTGAAGCGAGTGATGAGTTTACAATGGTGGTGATGGATGGAATAACAATATCAATACATTGTTTCAGGATGTGACCAGGCAGGGGGTCGAGCTCACATGACTTGAAACCAGTAGAAGAAACCAGTAGAGTAACCAGTAGAGTAACAGAAACCAGTAGAGTAACAGCTGCAGTACCGTCTTTTGTTCGGCGAGGTCAGAAATAAGGTAACTGGATGGCGAGTGCTATTTTTGGGACAAACTCCCAGCAAATGAATGTCGACGATACATATAAATAAACTAGATCGGGTTCTTTCAATGCTCTACCTTTACAGCTCATGATATGCCGCTCATAAAGAACATAATATCAGACAATATGAATATCCAGAAATATACGAGAACTAAATTCAGGAATAGATCGAGAACTTAACTGGCAAACAAGCGAGTGAGTGTGGCATGCATTCTCATTCACAGATCTATAACCGCCATAAGGGTATTTAGTAAATGTAAATCGAATCCCAAATTGTTCACTTGAAGTACAACTATTCGCCTGCACTGAACTCGACATTTCTCCGCAGCACAGAAGAACGCATAGACCAGATTTGTTTGTCAATATGTGACAGTCCATATATGGTATGCAGTCAAAAGCCAAGTTCAGCCAGACGAAAAAACTAGACGATCGCGTAACAACAAAAACAGTGGTAACGCGGATCTACTTGAGGGTAACTTACTTTCAACAACTTTATCCATTATCTTTTCAGCCAGCTTTTTAGGAGTAACCGATTCACTGGCATTAATGACGTCATTCTTGTTGGTAGTAGCTATCTCTAACTCCTGGAAACTACTTTCAGCTCCAAGTGAAACTGCAATGACTTTGACATCAGCCCTCTTCAGTGGTTGCGACATGTCTTCAATATCTTTAGGTTTACTACTTGATGACTTGTCCATGATAATGACGAGTACATTTTTTGCACTTGGCCGCGTTGCTGTGTCGAAGAGCTTCTTTGCTTCTTCTAATGCCTTGTCAAGAGCTGCTCCACCCTGTGCTGGGGGAATTGTATCCAGAAGGTCTTTCAGATCCTCGTCCTCCGGGAATGTGTCAGTAAAACGAATACTTACAGAAGGAACGCTTCCAAATACGATGATACTAATTCGTATTTTGCTCTGCCCATACTTATCAATGATTCTCTTCACAGTGTCTTTCATTTTCTTGAAGTTGGATTCTGCAGCGACAGCACGAGCACTGATAGCAAAGGCAAGGTTGATTTCTGGAAGATCGGGGTTATCTGTCAAGAAAAACAAGAAACATAACGAATAATTGAATTTTGTTTAATGGTTCACAATCAATATATAAGAGAAGAAAGTAACTTCAATACTATACAAACGGCAAAAATGGAGTAAAGCAGCTATTTTTAAGACAAAACAATGACATAGTTGACATAGTTGATAATGATTTGATTTTAAACACGGAAATATCCCAAAATCTTTATTTCAGGCTTGTTTTGTCTTGTAGTTCCTGAGATTGTCAGTCACTAATGGTTTTGCTGCCACCTATAAAGGCATAATTAAAGTAACTGTTTAAAGATAGTTCAATACTCAAACCTAATTCATTTTCATGGGGGGAGGGGGGGGGCACTTATTTTCGGAATCTTAGGGTATGCAAATGCTGGTCACCTCAATCTGACCAGGGATCGTTTTCTGTCAACACTAAGTGTTGAACTAATAAGAGCTAATGTCCCTTGACGGTCATTGTATAAAGACGTTCAGGCGTTGCTTTCATCTCGTACTTCTCTATTCTAAACACTGGAAGAAGTTAATAAAGGTACACTTTGGCATTTCCTGCAGTTTTGATTCGAATTCTAAAACGTCAGGTGGAGGGTGATAAATGGATAAATGTCAATGTTATGCACCGCGATATATAATTAGGGGTTTAAATTAAATATACAATATTGAAAATAACAAACATTTCACAGCCTTGTCCATGATTTGCTTGGCCAGCTTCTTGGGATCTGATGTTTTGTTAGCTTCCACCAAGTTCCTCTTGTCCGGGACAATTTTCTCTAGTTCCTTTGCGTCAGCCTCACCTCCAAACACAACGGGGACAACAGTAACTTTGTCTTCATTTAAACGCTTGGCAGCTTTCTCTACCTCTTCCGGTGTATCATCAGATTTCTTGTCTGTTATTACTACGAGTATCTTTTTCACGTTCGGTAGTGATTCACGCTCAAATAACATTTTAGCTTCCTCTAAAGCTTTTGCCAAAGAAGAACCAACACGGCTTCTTGGTATTACACCGATAAAGTTCTTTAAGTCTTGTCCAGTTGGAAAGTTGTCATCAAATCTCACTTTTACGGTTGGAGTTACACCAAAGACAATGACGGTATATCGTGTTCTAGCGATACCATACTGATCAATCACAGAATTGATGGTGTCTTTCATCACTTGGTAATTCCCGTCAGAGTCCACTGCTGTAGCACTAATAGCGAAACCAAGGTCGATTTCGGGGACGTCGGGTAGATCTAGGGGGAAAAAGTTTTTTCTCATTCGAAACAGCTAGAGGAGAACAATGAGCATATTGGTGCCAACATGTTACATTTGCTAACTAAAGCAGATAGATGGCGAACAGTTACGTTACAATGCGAATAAACCTAAGATAACTCAAAACTAGAATAAAAAACTATGGCAATTTGCGGCGAGTTAAGATATGGGCTGAGGCGGTATTTTGTAACACCAAACAATAACAGAACAACAGTACGTGTCAGAAGATACAAACAACTCAAAATTATATTTTTGCAACATTTTACACATTTAAGGCAATTACGCTGGTTGTTAACTTTCAAAAATTTACTCTAAGTTATAAACAGTTGAGATATATAGGCAAAACATGCAAAAACAAGTGAAAATAATCTTCGATTGGCGAAATGTATTTTCTTTTTTTCTCACAACACATGAAAATTGAGTAAAATTAGCGGAGAAACAAATATGATAGAGTTTTAAAATAAATCTAGAAAATGTTTTAATGGAACAGAATTCCTTGGCTTTTTCTAGAATTATATTTAAAATATGATTCCAGGAGCTAAGAAAGTATAGCTATTATTTTTATTGCATTTTAATTATTCATTCAAATTTACAGATTGAATTGTAATCGTACATTTGGCCAAAATCAGGAGCCTATAATATAGAAGGAAAAAAACAAAGTTGCACTTAGAAACCCACCTGTCAAGACTTTGTCCATAACCATCTCTGCAAGCTTTGAGGGATTCTGATCCTTTGGAATCTTTAATAGATAGCCATTATTTGCAGTAATTCTTCCAAGTTCTTTTGGGTCAGCTTCTCTTCCAACAACTACAGGTATAACTTTTATTTCATCTTTCTCTAAGAGCTCACCAGCCATGTGGACCTCTTTGGGCGTATTAACAGACTTACTGTCCATTATTAGCACAAGAACCTTCTTAGCATTAGGACGTTTAGGTGCTGCTTTAAATACATTTCTTGTATATTCCAAAGCTTTTGTAAGATTGACGTTGTCACTTTGACGAGAAATTCCATCTAGCAGATGTTTTATGGAATCATGATCACTAAATTGATCGCCAAAGTTTAATGCCCCTGAAGGTGAGGCTCCAAACACTGTAATGGCATATCTGATCTTGGTAATACCGTATTTGTCAATAATAGCCTTTAGTGTCTCTTTCATCCTCATCAAAATATCATCTGCGTCTGATGATGATGTACTAATTGCAAATGCAAGGTCCAATTCAGGAATCGTTGATGTTTCTGTCAAAACAAAATAATATTTTAATACTAGCTATGTTTCAAGGCACAATTAACTGGAAATTGCTACAAGGGAGGGATTTTGTTTTGATACAATTGTATTAAAAGATGCTTTTCTAGCGACATGCATGGTAAAGTGACCTTTTCCAATACACTAGAATGCACCAGACCAATATGGATATTTGTAACTAATGAGAAAAAATAGCAAAAAATTTCCCAATTCGTGGTTGGAAAAGTTGAATTTTTGCAACATTAGAGTCATCACCTTCAAGAGCTTTGTCGATGATTTTCTTAGCTACATCCTTGGGAGTATCCGTGTTGTTGGCCATGATCAGATTGTTTTTACTGGTAGTTATCTCACGGAGCTCTGCTGGGTCAGATTCGGTTCCTATTGTAACAGCAATAACTTTGACATCCGCACTCGCCAGAGGCCTTGCTTTCATTTTCACATCATCTAGGCTACTTGTAGACTTTTTATCCATTATCACTACCAAAACTCTCTTAGCGTTGGGGCGGGCATGGGATTCAAACTGCTTCATTGCCGCCTCAAGGGCCTTGTCAAGGGCAGCGCCTCCAGATGAACTTCTCACGGAATCTAACAACCTGTTCAGTTCCACATCTGCCGGGAATGTATCGCTAAATTTAACCGCAATGGTCGGAGAATCCCCAAAGACCATGATGCTGTATCGGATCTTGCTTTGGCCGTACTCATTCTTTAACTCTTTAATTATGTCTTTCATCTTGTTGAAGTTCGCTTCTGCATCTACAGCACGGGCGCTAATGGCAAATCCTAAGTCTAGTTCAGGAATCTTTCTCCTTGCTGTTGAGTAGAACAGAGAACTCAGATCAAATTCATTGCTGGTTCTGCTTATAATTATATCTTTTTACACTCTAGATTCTTGCAAGTTGTAACTGATGCGAAACACTACGAGTTAAAGATCAATTTATGTTTAAGAGACTGCGAGAGTTTGAGCAATTATTTGTTAGACATTAGCCTTTTTAACTACTGTATGTTGATACAACAGTCGGTGCGAACTGTATTTGATGAACAAAATATCGTTAGTTTTTTCAGTTTCAAATGAAAAAGCAATTGAATACTCCACTAAAAAGATAAAATAAGTTCATTATCACCCACCATCCATCACCATCACCAAACATCCCACATCATCATCCACCATCACCTACCATCCATCATCATCATCCACTATCAATCACCAACATCCATCTTACATCACAATCACTGATTTGGTTATTGGCCCTAGAAATTAGAGTTGTCATATAATAATATATTATTATTGTGCACTTTCTATGGGAATATGTTCAAATGCGCATTACTGAATCACAGAGAACAAACCAAAGCATTAAAGGCGCCGCAAGCTGCTGCTATACGGTCCATGCCATGATCTCAATATACAGTAACTTATAGAGAGGAGGTGACAGACCACAACACCGGCATTAGCCTACTCCCATCGACAAGTGCATAGGTTCTTTTAAGTCCCCCGATAGAACATCAAGAGACTAGACCAACGGCTTAACGTCCCTGTCCATGGACAGTGGGATACACAAATTCAACCCTCGGCAAGGCCAACTGTTGAACCTGGGACTTTCTGGTTAGGAGTCAGAGGGCTCATCGACTGAGCCAACCACACTCACACAATCTACCATCCATCATCTTTTAACTTCATCGACCACCACCCACCATTTCCAACAATTATTAATCACCACCCAACAACACCATCCATCACCGTCACCCATCATCACTTACTATCACTCACCGCCATTCACAATCCCTCGCCATCTGCCACTATTACCCACCATCAACCACCATCAACCAATTGCCATCCCCCACAACCATCCACTAACAATCACTATCCACCATAATCTACTGCCACCTACCATTCATCACCATCGCCCATTCACCATCGTCCACCATTGTTTAACATCATCATCTACCATCATATAATACTTTGTCAATTTTGACATTATTTTGGGTTCCTGCCTAGGGTCCCTGCTACTGAAAGTCGATCAGACAAAACTATGAAAATAAGAGAAGTGCGTCTCATATTGAAATTATATTTTACAAACCCTTTAGTGCTTTATCCATGATCTGCTTGGCCACATCAGCAGGATTCACCTCTGTTGAAGATTTAATAACATCATTTTTGTCTGGTGTAATATTCTCTAACTCTTTCGCATCTGCCTCCCCTCCTAGTGCGACAGCAATAACTGTTACACTAGCATCTTCAAGTACTTTGGCAGTCTTGACCAGTTCTTTCTCATTGCTGTCTGACCTCTTGTCACTTATTACTACGAGCACTTTGTTGGCATCTGGACGTGCACTGTGTTCAAACAGATTATTTACTGCCTCAAGAGTCATCGCCAAGTTGGATCCACTGCTCCTCGGTATCCTTGCCACTAAGCTCTTCAAATTTTCATCACTGGGGAATGAGTCGCTGAAATGTACTTTGAAGGATGGCGAAGAGCCAAAGACTAGAACACTATAACGAACTCTACCTTGACCATACTTATCGATAACAGCATTTATCGTGTCTTTCATCTTCTTAAATGTTACTGAAGAGTCGTCTGAATTTGCGCTGACTGCGAATACAATATCAGTCGCCTGCACCACAGGTAGATCTGCCACATAGGTAAGAGCAATTAAAAAAATATTCGCATATGGGCAGAAAGAAGAACATAAAACACAAGAAGAACAAGACGGCAAAAAAGAACAAGAGAAACTAGAAAAAAAAGAAAAATCGAAAACAACAGGAACAAGATGAACAAGAAAAACAAGAAAAAGAGAAAAGAACAATAAGAAAAACAAGGAAATGTGTAAAACAAGAAAAAGAAGACGAACAAGATGAATAAGAACATAAAAAAGATGAACGAAAACAACAAGAACAAGATGAACGAAAGAAAGAAAAAAAAGAACAACATGAAGGACAAGCAGAACAAGCACGAACAAGAAATAAAGAAGTACAACGAGAACAAGAACAATAACGACAGCATGAATAACAAAGTGAAGGAAAAAGAACACGAGCATGAAGAGCAACAACAGGAAGAACATGACGAAGATAAGATAAGATGGCACAAATGAGGGAGATGAATGCCAGTAAAGAGTTGGAAAACAACAAAAAGGAAGTATGGCCCGTCAGTAGGATTTCGCGCAAATGGCCACGCCACCACGTGCTACACAAAACCGACTATCTTTTATTACACTATTTGTGAACAAATTGTTGGTTTTCTGATCTTTAAGGGCTATGGATGTAAGAATTGGCTACTAACCTTTTAGCACTTTGTCCATAATCCTCTCTGTCAGTTTTTCTGGACTATCTTCCATAGGAGATTCGACCAGATAGCCTTTATTCGTTGTTATAGTCTGCAGCTCCTTCTTGTTTGCATCGTCACCAATAGCAACAGGAACGACCTTTATTAGATCCATCTCCAGTGGTTTCACTGCTTGTTTCAGCGACGCGAGTTCATTGACTGACTTCTTATCCATTACTACTACCAAGACTTTCTTGGCGTTAGGTCGTTTCTGTGCACTGTCAAACAATCTCTTCGCCTCCTCCAAAGCTTTCCCAATATCTGCATCATGGACTGGACGCTTCACTCCATCAACTGCATTTTTTAGGTTAGCTTGGGAAGGAGGATCTTTGCTGAAGGTCACACTGGCTGCGGCTTGGCTACCGAAAGGTATAACTGCATATCTGATCTTGCTGGTTCCATATTTGTCGATAATAAACTTTAGTGTGCCCTTGAGCTTGCTGAAGACAGTATCAGCTGCATCGGATGTGGCGCTTATAGCAAAAGCGAGATCAATTTCTGGTACAACTTGGACTGTTTATAATAACAATAAAACGGATATTAATAACCATAATAATAATAATAATAATAATAATTTTGATGCTAATAAAAACGATAACGATAGCGATAACCATAAGTATGCACAATAAACAGCTAAGTACAAGTACTCCAGGCAAAAGTCATAATTCAGTGCATACTGTTGTAGTAAGGGACTAGTCATTAATTTCAAGGATTATGGACGGATGGACGAATTTATTAATGACAAAAGTGGTTTACATTTCATAACATTAGTCATTAATTTGAAAGATTATTGACGGATGGAAGAATGCGCCGTACAGAACCACAGAGATCGAACCGAAAGCATTAAAGGTGCTGCAAGCTGTCGCTATACGGTCCATGCATGATCTCAATATGTATGGATGGATGTATTGATGGCTGGCTGGCTGGCTGTTTGTTTGCTGGATGGAAGGATGGATGGATGGGTGACAAATCAATTAATGACAAAAGTAGACTGGAGTTCAAAGAGACCAATGCCTTTAACTCACTAGTGTCCCATTTGAATTTGGAAGGACATCCTCGCACTTTTGCACTGTAAATTATAAGCCTGAAAACAGGCAGGTAACAAATGATGTTCCTTCATTCTTCTAACAATTCAACTTATTCTCTGCCTAAATTCTTCTGACAATTGTAAATGTGATAGTCCGATGTTATCCAGTAACTGCCAGTACATCGATAGTGCAGATAAAGGCAAAGTTGGACGGAATTTTCAATAACCAACCAACCTCTTTTTGCAGTCTCCATAATAGTGTTGGCGATATCCTTCGGTGAGTCATTATTTCCCGGTGTAATTAAATTTTCCTTATCAGATGTCGTTTTCATCATTTCCTGAGGATCAGCCGCATCTCCAAGGGCAACAGGGATCACCAATACACTCTCATTCTCCAATTGTTTGGCCTTGTTCTTCACCTCCTGCGGATCACTACTCGATTTTGAGTCCATTATTATGACAAAGACTTTTTTGGCAGTAGGACGAGCAGCGGACTCGAACAATCTTTTGCCTTCTTCAAGTGCCTTATCAAGTGCAGCTCCACCTACAAGGGCAAATTAATTAGGATTCGTATTTCAGATGGCATGTGAAAAAATACATGAGAAAAACGGTAATTTGGGCGAAAACAGGTTGCTATACATCTGTCCTATTGACCTTTTTAAGTTATCCGAAACAGCCGAAATGCGGTCATATGTGTCAGGCGTTACTGAAACTCAAACGATGGGTAATCTGGGAACAAACTGAATTCTCATTCTCGTATTTCACGTAATTATTATTTGGAATTATTTAATCTTTTTATATTGGTTGGGTCTCGGTAGAAACCGTACTATAATAAACTGGAATAACTATCCGAAACCTATCGTAAAAATGTTTAACTTGAACAAAATGGCATGTAATGTATTCAACATGAAGATTTACGTGTTTACTGGCAAAATACATAATGACATATACCTCACTTAAGAGAAAGCCGGCAGCAGCATGATTCAAATAAACAGAAAGTTGACAGACTTTCAACTACGCAAACAAAGTTTGGATATACTAGCGATACTGAACATGGTTTCTGTATTAGGTTTACTGCAGTAAAGTAACACCATAGCAACTATTTACGAAGGTATCTCTTAAAAATCACTCACTACAGTGGACTGGATCAAATTTCATTTTATTACAGGTGTTTGGAGTTGGTCTATCTTTTCAAAGTTTACTTTGTCACTGCGGCAACCATATGATCTAGCCGTCTTTTGTTTTCAATGGACGACGTAGCATGCTTTGGTTGGTTACCAGCTACATTTATCAACCAGCCATGTTAAGAAACTCTGATGCCATAGACAGCACAATTTACTATTACTTCGATTGCTTTCACTGACGCTCCAAAATTCAGATTATACAGCTTCTTACCACACAAAATGATTACGACGGAAATGAAATTTGGTAACCGCAAACTGGGAACTAACAGTTCTTACCTCATCTATTAACACAATCACGATGTATATTGAATATAAAAGCTATGTAAGGTCTTCTTGTTATTGAAACCTTCTCTTTCTATGCAGATGAACTATATCCCTTACCGGTTGGCCTTGGAAGCGTGTCTAAACGCCTCTTCAGGTCCTCATCACTGGGGAAGGAATCAGCGAAGGAAATCTTTACGGATGGCTGGTCACTAATAACCATGATGCTGTAACGTATCTTGCCTTGCCCATACTTCTTGATAATTTCCTTAATAATCTCCTTCATTTTCTGGAAATTCTCACTGGCTTTCAGGGAACCAGCACCAATGGCAAAACCAAGGTCCAGCTCTGGCACATTCGGAACATCTGCAAGAAATTGACATTAAATACGTCAATGAATAAGACAATGAATACCTCAAAAAGTACACGTCTATCATATAACATCATACCCTATGTTGAAACATATTTGTTATGAAGGCAAATTTTACATAATGACCATCATACCACAAATGAAGCTTGAGTTCTAAGTATTAGGTCACGACTTAATAGTTACGTCATTTTTAATTATAAAGTTGTACTTTCGCCGAAATTTCTTTCGTGTCTCTATGATTCAAAGCCAATCTTGATATCCAAGGTAGTACTTGAACCACATATATAGTATGTAAACTTACTAAATGTCTTGTAGCTGCAGTCAGGAATAGCGTTATTTATCATATGAAAATCCATAAGATACCGCCGGAGTATTTACAGTGTTGATAAAAGTCATGTCTTTGTACATATAAAATATCCTTGGATATTATATACTTTTTTGAAGAAAGTCAGCTGAATTTTTGTTCGGTGGATCAGAAATTCGTTTTATCTTATGGATTTTCATATGAGAAAAAGAAACTTACATGACTGTTTGAAGATACGGCTGTTATCTTCTCCCGTATCTTCG
This sequence comes from Epizoanthus ramosus, assembly GCA_026413505.1. Classification (NCBI taxonomy): domain Eukaryota; kingdom Metazoa; phylum Cnidaria; class Anthozoa; order Zoantharia; family Epizoanthidae; genus Epizoanthus; species Epizoanthus ramosus. The sequence continues at coordinate 11,669 of JANVCJ010074602.1, forward strand.
CACAGCCATGTAAGATCCTCTATTTAATGCATCACAGGTTTTAGTAATACACTGTAGTAACCTCCTAATAGTTTTAAAAAAAATAATCCACTGACCTTTCTTGACTTTATCCATTATTTTGTCAGCTAGCGACTCCGGTTTTTCATCTTTCTTAGTCTCTATTACGTATCCCTTATTAGAAGTAATGTTCTCCATCTCCTTGGGATCGGCGTCTTTACCAACAGCAACTGGCACAACCTTGATATCTTTATCCTCTAGTTGTTGGGCAGGTTTTATTAGGTCTTCGGGCTTGTTAATGGACTTCTCATCCATTATAACAACAAGGACCTTCTTGGCATTTGGCCGCTTGCTGGCTCTATCGAACAGTCTTGTGGCCTCCTCCAGTGCCATCT